>JAURVB010011969.1:0-24034 GCA_033002965.1 Piper betle | reverse complement strand
GTCCATTCACACAAAAAAATTAAATGCAATAAAATTCGAATAACTTTAAAAAATATCCCACTCTCGACGCGGCGAGTTCGACACGGGCATTCAGGAGCAGCCACGGCAGTTGAGCACCGGCTTGTGGTGGAGGGGGCGGTGGCAGGGGGTTCGGCAGGGCAGGCCGGGGGCAAGGTGGGACATGCCAGTGGATGGGGGGGGGGGCGGAGGATAGGGGGTGACGGGGGAAGAAACATCAGCCGCAATCCGTTTTTTCACTTCATCCATTCTGCAGTCACTTCTAAAAAATTGCAAAGTAAGATATTACCGGGACTTGCATTTACAAAGATAACCAGATTGCTATATAATGAAAGAATCAAATGGCTCACTTCAGTTTGGCGTTGCATCAGGAAGAGATAGAAGGCTCTCCCAGTACAAAGAATGAGCAAGTCAAAGATGCACTTAGTTGGTAAAGTGGGGGAAAGTCTCATTCGTTTTCTAGTATACCTGTGTCTACTCGTCTACAATATATTGAAACAGCGAATTGTGTTTCTTTTATTATGAAGCTGCTGTAGAAATGTTCAACCACTTTGAAGGCGGCTGTTCAGGAATGGCCGTATCGAGTTGCTCTCTTGCATGACTTCATTCTATTAAAAACCGTTCGCGAGATGCAGCTTCTACTAGGTTTGCTCATCTTATTATAGTTGGCTAATTCCTTATCCATCCACTTGGTTATTTCATATATATATTTGTTATAAGTGGGATTATTTGATCGTTGGTCTATCTTAAAATAACTATTCTGCTATACCTTAGACGACTTGAAATATTGTAATATACATAGAATCTCGTCGGGGACGCGAGCCATCCATAATATTATATTATATATGCATCGACATAAATATTTATTTATTGAAAAAAACAGCGTTTTATTTTTATTTCTCTGGTTTTTAAGCATTTTTCTTTTTTCATAAGGTAGCCGGTTGGATTAGGTGTTGAAGAGTTGAGGAAGAAGCACATGTGATATGTTCCTTTCTCCCCATAAAATAAAAATAAAAATAAAATAAAATAAAAGTAAAAATAAACAAAGAGGAAAAGAAAATGAAGTCCCAACGGTCAAGTAGACAGCCACCAGTTCTACATCTCCCCCACATCTCCAACGTCTAGTCTAGTTTAGTTAGCGTTTTCCTTCCCCCTCTTTCCGTCTCCTTGGCTTCTTTCTTCTCTCTCTTTGGCGGCAAGGAGGACGATGGAGCCAGCGGTGATCGACTGGAAGAACATCGACTCCAGGTTCGTGAGAGACGATCTGTTGGAGGACATCAACGCCCCTCAATGGGTCGACTTCTCTGCCCCCGACCACCAACTTCTCCCCGACGATGCCTGCTTCTGCCGACCTGGTACATACATCTCTCATCATCATCCGCCTGCCCACCTACCATTTTCAGTCAATTGTCCATTCTTTCTCCTGCACATTCCTCTGCATCTTTGATCTCTAATTGTCGACCACGTTCATGTTTTCTTATGATGATGATGATGTATACTAGTTGATGGTTGATAAAAGCTGCTCTTGTCTCTTGTGCAGATTGCCGACATCCAAAGACCCCCGAAGATTTCAAGGTACCAAACTTGGCAGCAGGCACCCTACAATTTCTTTACTACGTCTCCATCAAACAGTTCTCGGATTTCCCTCACAATACGTTCTTGTGCGTTTTGTCAGAATTTGAAGAAGCAGCACCAGAAATCTGCCAGTAGCTCCCATCTTCCGAAGTTGGAAAGCAGGGCTCTAAAAGACGGAAGTTTGAAGCGAAGAGCCGGCCTCACCGCCGCCATCTCCTCCCTCGCCCACCACCACACCAAATCTTGCCGAAAGTTTGGGGACGAAAACGACGAAAACGACAACCCCAACTCACCCTCTCCCATGTCAGCCGCCAGGGTTCTGAAATACTCGATCCAATCTAGAGGCGAGAAGAAGCCGAAGAAGAAGACGCCGGCCCAACCTCAGTCCGACTCCGGCCAGAACCCAAGAAATCCACCGGATAGGTTTGCGCCGCCATCGGGAATTGAAGAAGCAAATGAGGATAGGGCGGCGGCGGGTGCGGGTGCGGCGAAGTTGAGAAGCACGGTGTCGGCGCGGAACTTGTTGGGGGAGGTAGAGAGATCGTCAACCAAGTGGCCGAGTTCTGGACCGAGCTTAAGCGCATGGCACTTAGCTCGACGGCAGAGAAGGAGAAGAAGATGGTGGAGAAGGAGCCACTGATCGTCATTAACAGCAGAGAAAGCCCGGGAAGGGACGGACAAGGACAAGGTTCCACCTCCGGATGATGATCCCTTTACTACCGTTGCTTCTTCTCGTCAGAAAAAGTAAGTCGCCGCCATTGAACGTTGTTGTTTATCTCGTTTGATAGGTTTTAAGAGCATTGATTTGATTATGTTGGTGATGGCCACTTGCAGTCGACAAAGGAAAGTAGCTGCAGTTATTAAAGGTGATGAAGAGAACAACTTACTACCTACTATGAACATGATGAGCTCAAAGGGAGGCAGTGGGACAGTCTGCGATGGATTGTCCCAAGTGAGGTCCTGCCCTCCAACTCCCCAGAGGTTTCCTTCTCCATCCAATCGTTTCAAACATCCCAAGCCCGCCACAGCTCCAAGCCCTCTCCAATCCAACCCCACTGTAAGTTCCATTTATCTTCTCTGCATGATACTAGCTACCGACATATACGATTATGGTGCTTTGTTATGGAGTGGTGAAAGAATCGAATTAAAATTTTCTTCGTCTGCAGGTTGGAGGTGTTCTCCAGGAAGTTGACGTGGTTCATAAGCCAGACTTGACGGAGTCGACAAATGAAAATGGTGACGGAAATTCAGATGCGGTGGAAGCTGTTGCTAATGGTAGGGAGGAAGCAAGGCCACTCGACGTACTATGGTTCCTGAAACCTTGCTCTTACTTGGTTCGATGACATGATCTTTTTTTGATTAGTCGATAGTTAGATACCAAACATTGGTTTCATTCAAAATTTTCTTGATTTACCTTCCTGGGGTGATTTCATCCAAAATTTCTTTGATTCATTTGTGGCGATATGTAGGGAAGAAATAAAGAGAGGATCTTTTGACCATTCAATCGTCGAACTAAACGTGGAAGTGCTGTTTTTTGGTTGTGCAGATTTATCCCCGATCTGTTGTAAACATGGAAAAAAGTTTAAAGATCAGGAATAAACTAAGTCTTTTTTTTAATGTATGGAACGGAAAAAATTGCAGGCCACATATGTTCGAGGGTTCACTTCTTTAGTGTTCAGCCAATCTATGGGCTGTATCTGAAGACCAATGGCAAGAAATCAGCTACTTGTATATTAAGAAGAAAATTTTATACCCATGATCTCCACCCTAAGGTCTCACCCATATTATAACCAATTAAGCCAAAATTTCTAACTATTTGACTCAGATTTTCTAAATAATAACTAATATCTATCCTTATATTTTATAACGTGTGGAAAACGTGGGTGATGAACATAAGTGTAGTACGATTCTATAAAAAAAAGACAAGAAAAAGCAGCTAAATTAATACAGGGCATTAAGAAGTTCTTCTATTTTTTGGGTTTGGATGGTTGCGAAAGATCAAATCGATTAAGCCCAATAGCAATAAATCAGCTACTAATATTAAAAAGAAAATTCTATACCGATGATCTCCACCCTAAGTTCTCACCCATGTCCTTGTATAATTACTTAAGTCATATTTTCTAACTACTTAATTAATACCTATTTTTATATTTTATAATGTGTGTGGAGAACATGGGTGATGAACACAAGGTAAGGTATGATTCTTTTAAAAAAAGGCAAGAAAATACAGCTAAATTAATAGAGGTCTATAAGAAGTTCTATTTTTGGGTTTGGATGGTTGCGTAAATAGCAAATCAATTAAGCCCAAGTCGTTCCAAAAACAAAAAAAAGTCCAAGCCCATGAAAGAATGAAGATATCTAAAGTTATTAGGTGGTATAGATGAGGCAGGTGGTAATTAGGTGACGAAATGAAAGCACAATGCGGCGGCAATGCCGCATTACCAGTCTAATTTTCTAACATAGGAATGGAGAGTGTTTTATCATTTATGTTTGGAAGATCGAACCACCCAACGTTTTCCTTGCTGGTGAGTTATTAATGACAACAACATATTAATAACTTATACACCTTCTCCAAACAAGCTAAAGCCCAGCATTTTGCTATTCTTACAGGCTTACTTCACATTTTATAATTATTTTCCCCTTTCCAGAGCAAGCAAGGAGTTGGTGGTATAAGTATGTATTTAGGTTCTTAATAATGGCAAGCCGAAAATGGGCAAATTTTGAGTGAACGGTTAAAACAAAGACAAAATTGAGCATTTTCATGTGCCCCATTCAATTGTTATTATATTTTCAAACCTAAAACACGAAAACACACAAAATGGTTGGCTATGACAAAGACGGTAAGTTGGCCGGCTATTGATTGATTGAGCATTTCCACATCCAATTCTTACTACCAACCTAAGAAGAAATATATACAAGCGTAAGATGTATATTTGTACCCTAAATTAGGTTAAAAAAATCATTATTTGAAGATTATAATCTGCCCGATAATGTCCACAATAATAATAATTTAAATTAATTTTAAATTAACAATACTTTGTTCTTTTGGATTTATATATAAGCAGCTCTAAGGTACGTCTTCGGTTTTCTTTTTAGTTTAAAACTTATTCTGGGTTTCTAATATTTTTAGGATCATTGAGCTTTGTCATGTCAAAAATCTATTTTACATAATAAATTATTTTGTTTTTAGAAAGAGATAATAAATTAAAATAGAAAAAAGGCTATTATTATTATAATATTTTATTTATATATCCACCGTTGTCTGTTCTTTTTTATCTCTGTCTCTCACCCAACCCAGACCAACGGTCCGGAACGGCTGCTCCCGTTGCCGCCGTCCTCCGCCGACCATGGCGATCGCTGCCGCTGCGGTAGTCGTCCCTCTCGGCGTCCTCTTCCTCCTCTCCGGCCTCGTCGTCAATCTTTTCCAGGTCCTCCCTCCTTTTTTTTCTCTTTTCTCTTTTTCCCTCTCGATCTTCCAACCACAATTTCGATTTTCTTCACAAGATCCCCCCGACGTTCTTGATGGAGGGATGTATACCCTTTGATTTTGATCTGGAATGCTTGATTGGACTGTGTAACGTTGCTTTGCGAGTTGGGAGATTGTTGATTTTGTTCCCATTAGGTTGCGTTTTTCCAGTTTTTTACTGTCTATGTTGATCGTTTCTGTATGGCTGTTACTTATTAACAATGCTAATTTATTTTTCTTTCATGCATATTGATCCTTGTTTGGCTAGAATATTGTCTATTTTGGTTTTCTGATGATGGAAGCTTTTCAGTTCCTGCAATTAATTGTGTATTCATAATGATTGAAGGGTTGTGGGAGGAGTTCATTTATAGAATTTGAAAATCGTGGAGGAAAAACTTATTGACTTATGAAATTCTAGTTACTTGTTTTTTTCCATTGAAAGTTTCTAGTAGGGCGTTAAAAATTTGCCCTTTTTTCCTATAATTAGAGTTTGGTATTGTTCATGTTATTGAACGTATCGTTTCTTGTTCATGTGTCGCTTGAGAACCGTCAATATTTGGTTCGTTATTTACTTTTAACTCCGCAACAATGCTATGTACTCCCTTCCAGGCTATATGCTTTGTCCTTGTCCGGCCATTATCCAAGAACTTGTATAGGAAGATCAATAAAGTGTTGGCCGAGCTGCTGTGGTTGCAGCTTGTTTGGCTCATTGATTGGTGGGCTGGTGTTAAGGTACGGCTGTAGTTAATTTTCTTCTTGCGTTTCTTACAATTTTTGACATGTAGCACATATCTGCTGCCGCTTTGGTAGCTTTTTGTGTTATTGGAAAGCTCTTGTTACACTCTATCATAGGTTTCCGAGTTCAAGTTTCTAGAAACACAAGAACTATAAAGTGCTATGGCCATTCTAACGTTACTCTTCTGACAGATTAATTTAGCGAATATTTTGCACTACGTGCAAAGATTGTCTTGTTATTTGCATATAAAGTTTTATTGTATATTCAGCACTATATGAAGAAATTGTCTTGTTATTTGCAAAAAATTGATTCTTAGTTCCAGAAAAAATTTCATGTTGCAGATTCTCTTGTTTGCTGATCCCGACTCTGTCAAATCAATGGGTAGGGTAATTTGCATTTTATCTTTATTGTTTTGTTTTTGTCAGGTTAAAAACTGTTGTTGCATGCACATCTTGCTAATATGTTTTGCTTATATAAGTTCATGCTGCTCATTGTTTTAGGCAAAGAACATGCTCTTGTCATATCAAATCACAAAAGTGACATTGATTGGCTTGTTGGATGGGTTTTAGCAGAGGTTGATTCTAATTACCTTCTAAGCGTAATCTGAAGGCAAATTAGGTTTTTCTTATCCAGATATGATTATATTTGATTTTTCTATTGCAGCGATCAGGTTGCCTTGGAAGTGCACTTGCGGTCATGAAAAAATCATCAAAATTTCTTCCAGTAAGCTATCTTTTTTCATATATGTGTATAAATTTGAAAACAGTCTTATAAAACCACAACTTCTGGCATTATTTTTATATTTGAAGGGGAGGGGCTGAGTCAATGACCAGGTTGAATGAGGGCATATTTTCTATAAGTAAAAAAGGCGTTTATTCACACACATATGTATCCCATCAATTCATGGTAATAGGTTACATACTTATGATATGAAATCAGAGACGATATTTTTACTAATGCAGTAAATCAAAGAAAAATGCAAAATTTGAAGAACAAGACAGAAGGTGGCATGTGCATGATTTAATTGAAAATCGATACTATCACCAAATTACTTTCCAACCGCTAGTAAAATATGGGAAGCCTAAAATGAATCTTGGAAATTTAATGTTTTTGAACTATTTTTTATGGGTGAAATCTAAAAAATGGCTTGAAATTCTGCAGGTTATTGGCTGGTCAATGTGGTTTTCAGAGTATCTTTTTCTTGAGAGAAATTGGGCCAAGGATGAAAGTAGACTGCAGGTATAATTAATATCATTGGGTCAATGATTCCACCGTTGAAGTTCTGTTTTACAAATGTTCATTACGAATCTCTGATACACCACATGATCTTATTGCACAGTCAGGTTTCCAGCAGCTGAAAGATTTCCCTCAGCCTTTTTGGCTGGCTCTTTTTGTAGAGGGAACTCGTTTTACACAAGCAAAACTTTTAGCTGCCCAAGAATATGCTGCATCTACTGGATTATCAATTCCTAGAAATGTTCTGATACCCCGTACCAAGGTTCGATTTTCGACTATTGCAGATTATTAACTTATTGGCAATACCTGGATCAGTTCTAACTTCTTTTACGGTTTTTTCAGGGTTTCGTATCAGCTGTAAGTAATATGCGGTCATTTGTTCCTGCGATATATGATGTTACTGTAGCTGTTCCAAAGGTAGAACGTCCGCCTACAATGTTGGGAATTTTGAAGGGGCAGTGTTCTGTGGTAAAGTTGAATATTCTCACATGGATGATCTTTTTACAGATTTTTGGTTATGGAAAATCGTACAGAGTGATGTATCATACTTGTTTAGTTGTACTTCTTGAATGACATGGCAAAAATGAAATGATGCTTGATTGTTTGAAGAGTATTGTAGTAGCTAGAAAATAAAGGGTATAATTCAGACTGATGTTTAAGGACAATTTGATTCCAGATTCATGTTCACCTCAAGCGGCATTTGATGAGGGAATTGCCTGAAACAGACGAAGGAGTGGCACAGTGGTGCAAAGACATATTTGTGGATAAGGCATTTTTTTTGTCAAATCTTTTGTTCCTAAGAAAATCTTTTCTTCTTACTTGTTGCTTTTTCATGATTATGTACCTGCATACTTGTTTTATTCTCGCATACACCCTGATATTTTGTTTTTTCAGGTTTATTTTTTGTCTAAATTTTAAGTTTTTCTGATTGTCCAGGATGCTTTGATTGATAAGCATCAAGCTGAAGGCACGTTTGAGAAGAGCTTATTTCAGCCCATAGGCCGGCCAAAGAAATCCCTACTGGTAAGTAAAAGTTTTCATTTGCAGGATGAGTCGTGCATCTTTCATGGGAACTGTTTCAGTCACTGTTTTTTGTGTAAAAAGAATAGTTTATCCAATTACTAGATGTCCATTCCTTGTAAGTGGTCAATGCATGGGATATTTTGAATAGCGTGTTATGCCATATGCCAATGAATTCTGTAGACATTAGGCAACATGCTGCCGTATCTATTTTGATGCAGAATGCTGAGTTTTTTAAGTGCCTGGTGTTTGTAGTTGGGTTTTTTTTGTTACTTTTAACTTGATGGAAAATAAGAGGTGTATTCAAATTTTCCTAGGACTTGAAAGGATAATACTAGGTTCTATGGCATTAATACCTTCAAAGCTGAGCGAGGAATATGTCCTACAGTATATTCCCTTTGTTCTGGTCTTGCATTAAACCTTAGAACTGCAATAGCTGGTTGTTGTTTTTTTATCACTCGCATTGCTATATATTTGATTTTTTTGCAACAAGAGCAGGTGGCTTTCTTGCATTGAACTTTGGAACTGCAAAAGCTTTTTTTATAAAAAAAATTATCACTCACTTTATATTTGTTCCTTCTGCAATAAATGCAGGTGGTTTTCTCCTGGTTCTGCCTTCTTAGCTGGTGCACGTACAAATTTTTTCAATGGTCTAAACTGCTTTCCACCTGGAAGGGAATTGCAATATCAGCAGCTATCTTACTGCTGGTTACTGTTATTATGCAAGTTTTCGTCCTTTTCTCTCAGTCAGAACGATCAACACCCGCCAAAGTTGCTCCCTCTAGGCCTAGGGCGAATGCTCCACCAGCAGCAGCCGTTACTCCATCAGCTTCCAGTGCCGGCATAAAAAAACAGCAGTGATCAATTGCATGGGTGATCTAAATCTTGCAGAATTAGACTGTCTAACCAACATTTGCAATTCTCGTCCATTATTTGATGTGATTGGTTTTTTATCATCTTGTATGCCAGGGATAACAACGATACGTGGAATGCTTTGTAGATTAGTCTTTGAGGAGGAGTCATTTATGTAATCAAGATGGATTGTTTCCGCTCGACTTGAACCGTTTTTGATTAAGCCTCGGGTATGGTTGTTCATTATAAGACCGGGGAGGTTGATTTGGGAAGGACCAACCCAACTGGTTATGCATCTTGGGCCGTAAAAATAGGAGAAATTGATACGGTATCAAATGCAGTGTATGAAATTTATTTTTGCTAAGTTAAATCGAGTGGATGAGCTTCAATTTTAATAAATTGAAAGTGGAAAAGAAGCAAATGTCCTCGATTGAATTACTGTCTTCTTGTAGAATCATCCTTTGCTTAATGTTGTTTTGGGAAAGAAATAGATTTAAGAACAATTGTCATGGAAAAAATTCTTGAAAATTGGGTTTTAACAAGGGTAAAAATGTTTATTTTTCAGGAGAAAACATATAGTTAATCATGGTTGTCAGAGATTAAAATGGTAGTCCTTGTTTTGTTCTGACTCTCTCTGTGATAAAGAAAATAAAAGTGATAAAAAAATAAAAGTGAAGTCAGATAATTGGATTTATTTTTTCCCAATTCAGACAATTTCATTTTTTGGAGTTGGATGTGACATCAAATTGTAATTTTCCTGGGGAACTTTGAAGGCTGAAAGTTTAAGATAAATAGAGCGGTCGTGTCGGATGGTTGTTGGCCAACAAAGGGTGCCAGGTACGAGGACCTCACGAAAGAGGAGATAGAAGAGCGGATAACAGATCTTATGGATAGAGTGAAATGGACAGTCGTATTTTTGTTTTTCCAACTCTACCATATCTCCTCCCACCCCTCTTGTGCACTTCTCCATTTTTTTTATCTCATCTCCTCTCTCTTTCTCCCGTTGGTCTGTTTGATTGTGTTGGGCCTTCTTAATCACTGTTTCTAAAACCATCCGTTGGAAAACAGCCTCTACGGCTAACACCATTGACTTCCCAGGTGAGTGTTCCTCCCAAGCCTCTAAACTGCAAGTCATTGATGGTGGTTCTCCATTTTGGTTCGAAGGTTAAGACGAATAAATATGTCATACTTGTAGTCCTTTATAGCTTCTGCAATCCGCTGGTCTATTAATATCCATAGTTGTATATGGTCTTCCGACTTCGAATTCTTGTTAACCAAACTTAGCTTCTGGTTATTGCTTGTCACGGCCGGTTGAGTTGCTATCTTCATTGATGGGCGTGTCATGCTTCCAGTTCACAGTTTAACTTGTAATATTATCACCAATTTCTTTAATTTTTTGGGCATCTTGTTCTTGCGTTTATTTATTATTTATCTGCATAATTTCTAGTCTGTTGGGTAAACTTAAAGATTAAAGAGAATATTTTACTGATTTTGATCGACCGCTACCATTGTTTCTGAATGTTTGTTTTGTTGCTTTTGAAAATTTTGATAATCTCTTTCATGCCTTATATCTTTGCTTAAACCAAATTTTCTGATAATCAACCCCGGAAGTGCGCGCATATAATCTGTGGATCTTCTCTTTCATGCGTGCAAAACTAAAACCAGATTGTCTTGTAAAGATAAACTCGGGTACCATCCACAGGATGAACCTCTTGAACAAGTCTATCTCATCACAGAGAACACAACTCAACTTCCTCATGGTGGGAGCTAACTCCAGTGATCCTCCACGAGGCTCTTGCTTGCCTAGAAGTCATTCCATGAAGGAAAGGAAACCAACGCTACTGAGAAAGATCATAGTCTTTGCTACAAGTGGTGGCTCCGGACGCAAAGAGTCATTCACTGCCCTCGGGTTACCCGCCATACAGAGTGGAAGAAACTGCTTGTTTGCTTCTATCCATTGCAGTTTTCTTAAAATTCCTCAATCACTAATTTTTAGCAAAGACCAGCAGTGTAGTAGTCTCTTGACGCAGCCCAAAACTCAGGATGAAGCTCACGGTGGGGTGTTGACCTTCGGCCCCTTTCTACAGAACTTTGGGCCTTCTATCATGGAAAACGGGAGCAAAGATGGAACAGAGGCTGGTAAGAATATTTTTCCGGCTGCTTCAAATGGCCCACCTCTTACGATCGCAGTGGTTTCTGCTGTTGAGCTAGACAGTAGCCAGATGGATCAAATTGCTAAAAAGATGAAGAAACTGACCGGGTGCACCAAGTTGAGGCTTGAAAACACAGTTGATCCATCAGTAATTGCCGGATTTGTCATCTCTTACGAGAGAGATGGACAGCATCTGATTGACCTGAGTGTCAAAGGGCAGCTGGCTGAGCTGGTCGCTACAATTGAATCTACAGATCAACGAATAGCAACTCATAGCCACGCTGGCGCGCTATATTAACCGTAAGTTTTATGTTACAAAAAATTTTGGAAGTTTTGACGCGATCAAGCGCGGAACAGCACCTACAGGCGGCAGCTCTTGACTGTACATGCAGTTTGGAGGGTGGCGTGAGTTTCACATCATATTTTGATTTGAGATTTTTGTAAAATCGTGTATGTAGTATAATCTGACCGGACTGTCTTCCCTTCTGTAATTCTTCTGTGTACAAATACATATATATATATAAAACTTAATTGGTACATCATATATTATTTTCTGTTACCTTTGTTAGATACCTTGCTCGTGGATTAAAGGATTTGCCCAGCATGTAACGATGTGTAAATTAAGTCGTTAAAGCTATTTGGGCTCTTGCCTTCTCGGTTCAGCACAACTCAGTCATCGAAATGGGAATCAGATAATTTGCAACAAAAAAAATGGAACCAGATCATATCATGCAACTAAAATCCTACCTCAGACAAAAGTAATTTCAACCCAAATTAAATTCGTACCGGTCACTGGATTGTTGTAACGGTTTCAATGGGTGCATCATGAATAACAATATAAATAAGATACTAGCTAGTTGGGAACGAGAAGGAACATCTTGCAGTCATGAGAAGCAACAGCTGCTGTCACCTGCCCACGGACCGACCGTCTTGTGGTATGCTGCAAATTAAAAATCAATGAGCATGTCAAGTTTGCAGTATTAATTCCAGTACCCCTTCCCTTCCAAGAAAGAGAAGTGAATAAGATACTAAGATTATCGCTAACTCACCGCCCACAGATCCCGGACGTCGGCGACGGCCGTGGAGTTGAGACCAACGTCTGACCAAGTGGCCGTGATTGAAGCTTTGGATGGACCCCTATTCCACAGAATCACCGCCAGCCTGCCTCGGCTAAGAGGCCCTGCCCACACCTGTGCATAAAATTGTTTTGCATAATAATTATATATGAGTAAGTATTACTGCTTACTTAATATCAGATTCATTGCACTCCATTATTATTTAAACATATTATATGACGATAAGATCAGAGTGATATACCTCGAGATCCCCTCTCTTTTTCACCTTCTTCCCTTGCACTCCTAATTTGTCTACATACCATTTACAAGCAGATCATGACCCTCGTAGATTTTTCGTCATTAGGTCTCGGCTAAAGCGTTTGAGTAATGGTACCTTGGTTCACTTTGATCACCTCCCTGTTGCTCAACAACCCCAAGGTTACGTTGTCCATGTTACGAATGTCACAACCAATCAGCAATGGAGCCTAGTGAGACAATGCACATATCTAATTAAGTAAGCACGTACCAATTTAGGATTGTGCATACATACATGAATTAAGGTCCTACACATATTAAACTGATCAATCTTTTTAATTACCTTAACCAAAGCCCAAATGCTGAAGTGTGAACGGTATTCTTCCCTGGTCATGCCACCATTCCCTACTTCAAGCATGTCTGGATCTGATGATCATGCACCCACAGTTCAGATTAGGACACCAATTATATAGCGTCGTTAACAAGTTCAGATTATGTAATATATGTGACCACTGATGGATACTACTGTCAACTACTACATATAATCTAGATAAATAATAAAGCTTACCGTTCCATCCGCCGGGGCCAGCATACGACGCCCATTGATCGTTCTGGTCGGCAATGGCTGTCATGCTATGTGATTATCGCATGAAAAGGAGCATTTCATACTCTCCAGAGATTAGTGGTGCGATTAGAGATAAGGTAATAAGTCAAGTTAAACTAATGGCATGCAAGATTAATGGTTTTACCTTTCCCAAGTGTCTTTTATGTCACCGGTTGTCCTCCAACTATTGCCGACACTAGGAGCCCATGTTGCTGGCTCCTCCTGTCCCCTGTCATTTGGTATCGACTGATCACTTGCTAGCCGATTCTTTTGAGTCGGATATAGAAATAGTTCACCTTGGTACCAACTTCATTATTAACTTTTAATTTGCTCAAGTGAAGCTAAACTGTATAGTTGGAGATTAACCGTGATGATTATAAGTCAAAAGAAGGTGCAGAGAAACACGGAGGCCTTACCATTCGCACAGGGAAAAAGAATGGGGCGCCCTGACTTGAGGAGAGCGTCTCTCATCTTAGGATACCTGGATATATATATCAGTCTATTAAGTCATGTTCAATACTACAATCGAGAAACAATATTGGATTACCTTTTTTTGGGCTTATGTTGCCATTATTGCAGTTATCATATTTCAGGTAATCAACACCCTGGACAGAATTAAAGCACAGTAAATATTTCAGTTGTAGAAGAGTTTCTTGACCCTTGACGCGTTGTTGTCTCAACATAACGAAGATACACTGTAAATCACAGCATGTCGCTTCAAGCGGAAAAAATGTACCCATGAAGCAAAAATTTTGGCATCTTGCTCTTCATAGCCCAATGAGCCAGGCATGGTCTTGCTGCAAGTCTGGTTCCTGACGTGAAATTTAATATTTTGAAGAGACAGATGAGTAAAAATGGCAAAGCAATTCACTCCGAGTAATAATAGAGAAGTATGGTAGATGGTTATTTATAAGTACCCTGCATCTGAGTAAATCCCAAGCTTGAGTCCTTTGCTGTGAACATATCGTGCAAGTGCATTGATCCCAGACGGAAATGTCGATGCCTTCGCCACCAAATTCCCCTGTCAACATAAGAGCATACGCCAATTTAATTTAAGATCATTTCAGAAACAAATATAAATCGAGGTACTGCGATAGAACTAGTGTGTATGTGTGTGAATTAGAAAACCTGTGAGTCCCTTCTGAGCTCGCCCCAGCAATCGTCTAGCAAAGCATCATAGTTGGCGACAACAGGAGTATAAGTTCAACAAGATAACACAAACACAGAAAATATACGGGTTTTTTGTTATATTGTCTGCATTCTTGAAAAACCCATATTTAATCGCAATATCTTACCAAGGTTAATATACTTGTACCCAGCGGCAGACAGACCAGAGAAGACCATTGCGTCGGCTGCAGGCAAAAGAAAACAGAGTGGGCACCGACGCCCATGAGAGAACTGTTAGGCACATAAAGCAGATACGACCCCTAAGAACGTAAGACCCATAAAAAATGGAGACCCAACAATATTTAATTTGCAGCATTTGGTTAACAAACCGGTCTCCCTGATCATCTTCTCATCAATCTTGCAATGGAAATGGTTCCAGCTATTCCAGCTGAATGACAACAGCAGACACAAATTAGCAGTAGACACACACACACACATATACATATATATTACACTATACCACGTAATTAAAATAGACGGGAGATCATGAATAGAAAGTAAAAAATGTGAAAGTAACGGTGGAGTAGGCAAATATTGCTTGCGATAAATGAGAGTAGACATAGAACGTGTATGTTGCGGAAAGTTCTCACCCCATTTGTGGAGTGAGAGCCAGACCATTGTCCAAGAGGCTTCGTCTGCCGCCGCGAGTAGTAGGCAGACGAGAGGCTGGAACTGCAAAAGCGGGAGTGGATGACAAGGAGATAAGCAGAAGAAGAAGAAGAAGAAGGAGGAGGGAGGCCATGGATGTTAGATAATGGGAAGAGTGATACTGGCTAGTCGGTGAGGATTGTTGTTATATCATCTAAACGTTGGCTACATAATAAACAATAGAGAGAGGATGCAGGTAGCAGGTAAGGACGAAAGCGAAAGCATAAAAATGACGGGGCGTCGGTGCCCGCTAAGGATTTGGTTTGGCCTTTTGCCTGCACTTGACTCATATAATGGAGTTTGGAGAGCTTTGAAATGTGTGGGATTGGCTCTCGTGTGTAACGAGCAACAACGTTCACACTAAATATCAGACACAAACACAACAATATGATTTGTTGAATTATTTTAATGTTTCAAGCCATGATAATTGAACTGAATTGGCTACGTTATATATATACATATATATGACCTGCTTCTTATATAAAGCTAATAACAGCTAGCTAGCGTCTGTTTTTTTGGTTAAGCTAAGGTTAATTAATATGACAACCGGAGGTGAGTCACTCGTGAGACGATTGAACTGTCATCTATATCAAACAAACATTATATATGCTATCATAATTAATAATTCAAAGAAGAATGAGTGATATAGTAGATGGTTTTGTGGTGACTGGGGAGCCTACCTACTTAACTTCTAGATAGGTGCATCATATTTAATGAATGACTAAAAATTTCTTAACAAAAAATTAACCAAGTAGTTTATAACATAAATGAGGCAAAATTTTACAAAATCAGTACAGAGATTGGTCAGAGGCGTAGCAAATTAGTTCTTCGAAATAAAAAAATATTTTGGCCAAGTTATCTTCAAATTGAATCCAACTTAAATAATAAGAGGGCTAATGGCGCAAGAGCTGGAGTGAAACGTCGAATATAATCGGCATGACCACGTCCGGATTGCGGAAATGGTTCGACTAAGAAGCCAGACGGACACCACCCCCATCCTCGTCTCCTATTCGGCCGCCTAGCCCCCACTTCTCCTCGCCGCCGCCGCCGCCGCCGCCGCCGTTGCCGGATCGGATCCAGAGTTCGGGGTCGTATCCACTGGAGTGTCCCGTTTAGCCTCTTCCGATGATGTTGGCGTGGCGCCGCCGTGCTTGCGTCCCCCTGCTCCGTTCTCTGAGCCACGGTCTCCCTTTCGATGGCGGAGCGGTCATCCACTCCCCTTCCACTTGCTCAAAGACATCAGCCATCGTGGGTAAGTATTGATTGGACTTTGATGGCGTCAATACCTGTTTCGTGTGATCCAATGTTTCCTGCTTTGGTTAGTATTGATTGGAGTTATCACCAGGATTGGAAGTAGCGTCAACATTAATGGCTTGTCTTCTCTTCGGTTTTAGTATTTGTTTGTGCCTTTTGGATTGGAGGGAGGCATGTCCTGCTTGAAAGCTTACATTTTTGTTCCAAGTTTATGTCTTTGTGAGTCGATATACTACGGAATGCGGTATTTTTCTTTAAATAGAATTTCTGTTAGCTGGCTTCTCATTTCCGCATATGATGTCACTTATTGTTCTGCTGCCTCAAACGAAGTGTTATGATTGATGTTTGTGTACTTCGATTACTAAAGAATTGTTCGGATCTATGCTTTGTAAATTAGATTGTTGCTTTTAGTTACTACTAGATGATGCTTACTGTTGTGTGTGCTACTGTCTCCTCATTCTCTTTACGTCCACACCATCAATTAATTGATCATAAGAAAGTAACCAGCAATTTGTTTATGCCTTTGTTTTTTTTTTTTTTAGGCCGATTAGTTGACCAGCAGAATGTATTAGCTATCCATCGGTTCACCCAGGAAATGGTAATATCTCCCTCCTTCGTATGGGTTGAGATCTTTCTTTTTATTTTTGGATGATCATTTTTAAGGACTGTAAAAAAATCGCTTATTGTGCATTATCTACTTGCTTAGGAATTACATCTCTAAGTTTCTGTCATTTTTTTTTCCATACTGCAGGGGATTTCCACTTCAAGATTTTTACTTTTAGAATCATCTGAAACCAGTTCAACACCCGTTACTTCTCCATTAGTTCCTGTTCTGGATTCAGAGACAAGAGGGACAAAGGACCAAAAGTTAGTTACCAAGCCTTCAAAAGTGCAAGCTGTTCGAAAGGGTATTAAAATGGTTTGTTCTCTCTGCCTAATGCTTTTGAAAATTCTGTTTCTTGACTTACTACTATTTACTGAGCCTAGGGCATAATGTGAAAATGAACATTTCTTCTCTCTAGATTGCGTCCCGGGGTTCTTTGCATGAAATGGTATTTGTTAATGATGAGAATTAGGGAATGCTTGGACATGACATTTCATTACTGCTCCATGAACTAAACTAATTATGAAATCCTGGATATTGAACCAGAGTCCTAAAAAGCTCAATTTGGTGGCTGAGTTGGTTCGTGGAATGAGGGTTGAAGATGCACTCTTACAGCTCCAAGTAACAATAAAAAGAGCAGCTAAAACTGTATTTCAGGTTGTTTTTTTTTAAGCTTTCTGATGCCAGCACTTGGACAAATTCGGTTTCTTTTGTTTTATTTGTGGAATTTGCTAGAAATGTAGGTTGTTGTCATGGTTAATTCTTGTAAGGATGTGACTACCATAAAGTTCTTTTTATAACCCACTTATTTCATCTTGAATGTTACATTTGAAATTTTTATTATTTGTCTTTGGCTAAACGTATAATCAATCTCACTTAGTGCCTGATTTGTGTTCATCATACGCATTCTGTCTAATTTGAAGGGTAGTTTTATCTGTGATAATGGTAACGCATGCTAGACTTTATGATAGTTACTTTAATAAGATGGGGAGCAGAGATGTAAAATATAGATGTGTGAAGTAAAGAATTTGAAGCTTACTGCAGGTTATAAATTCAGCCCGGGCCAATGCAACCCACAACCATGGATTGGATGGTGATCGACTTCTTGTTGGTAAGCAAAAAAGAGTCATTTCGCTTATGTTGTACACTAATGTTGATGCATGCTGGAATTTTATCCTTTTCTGACATACGAAACTCTTATAAATGTGCTTTTTTTCGCCGAGAACTTTCTTTTTTTCCCATCTCTCTTTTTCATTCGATCAACACCTAAACCAAATGAGCTACCACATTGATTGTCTCACTGTGTATCTTTCTTTCAACGAAGATTCGGAGGTACTAATTCTTTGCGTTCCAATGGCAGCCGAAGCATTTGTAGGTAAAGGATTTTTTAAGAAGAGAGTTTCATATCATGCCAAAGGAAGGAGTGGGATCAGAGTGAGGCCGGAGTGTCGACTAACTGTTGTTGTGAGAGAGTTAACAGCTGAAGAGGAAGCAGAAGTTGCCAGACTGAGGGTTGCCAAGTTTCGGAAGCTTACTAAGAGGGAAAAAAGACTAGTACCACATAAGCTGATTGAGACGAACCCACACTGGGGCCGTAAGCGGGAACCACGGCTTGGGGATCAAGAGGCCTTGTCATAATGTTGCCTTATATTTTCCCAACACGTTCTGAAGCGAAGTTCTTCTGTATCCGGACGGTTCTAACTTAGACATTGTACTGTGATTGTTGTAATACATGAGAATGCTTAGCTTTAAGCTCCCTGTTCCAACCTTTAAGTATGAGCTAAGTTGGTTGTTATCCATGATTATGTGAACGAAAATTGATTTAGTATTTCATCTTTACTAAATGTTTTTGTCTGTGCGATTGTCCAATCTTACAGCATTCGATCCCGTCATCTCCTGGCGGCCGACGAAAATGGGCATATTTGACACCATTCCCATGCATGCTCGCCCAACTCATCTCCACTCATCTCTTCGACCCCCATTCCCCCGAGTAGTAGTACGTAATTGCATGAACATCTCGTTTTTTCTGCTACTCATTTGAGGTCTCTGTTCCACCGGGAAGCCAGTAAATTGCGATGTACGTGCGTATGTATTCCATTTGTTCTAATTCATACATGATACATATATGCTTATACTGACATCGACAGAGATGAACAGGGGATTTCTTACCATCATCCTCTTGGTGGCCGAAGAGGATGCATAGTCCTTGAGGTAGAGCTAAGCAATTATGCGTCATTAAGAAAGGTAACATGTGATGTATGGTATTGTTTGACAAATAAATACTAATAGAAGTTTAAATTACTAAAATACAAACGGGAAAAATGACGTATTACTACGTCATTGTCTTTGTCTGAAAATAGAGAATTTGTGGTGTTGTAAGCAAAATTTTTCGGAATTGAGGGAATTAATTCATAAACATGCTCGGATATATAGTCTTTGTATGTTGCAACGAGGAACAAGAAAGAAATAAGAATCATCTTTTTACTTAGAAAAATAACGTGTACTATTTACCATTGAAGACTAATTTGGATGCTGGAAACGAGGATAAGTTGCATCGCGGAATGATAACTACCATTTTTTAAGATGGTTTTTAAATGTTCGTAATTAGTAAAGCATGACCAACATGTTGAGCGGATGATCGAACTTTTTGCTGTGGACATTTGTTAAATACCAGTTTCAATAGCCATAATTGACAGAGAGATTTAGCCAAGATTTTGGAGAGATCCTTCCTCTCTGTTCATTTATATCTATCTCTGAGTTTCTTTTGGAAACAAATGACCCACCTCCCTGTATAAAATATTCTAAATGTTGGAGTCTGCTCTGTAATTATCTTTTGACTCTGGATTGAGTGAACTGAATATTGGAGTCTCGTCATAAAGTATCAATACCCTTTTTATTTGTGCTGATTACAATTCTGGCATCAATGATTTTGCATGTTTCCGACGAGAGCATGAAGGGTAACTAAGTTGGATGTGGCGCGTGTACGGTGATGGTACCCATCTATGATTACAATACCAAGAAAATTGTGGGAGTGTTTTTATTTATAAGTTTGTAAGGGGTCTTGCTCCATAACTAATATTTCCTGGCATTCAGAATTCCGATTGATGTGAACTGTGAAGGCATTATGCCATTAATTCATGTTTGGCTCCCCTGTATTCTGTAGAAGGAATGCATATAATAACAGTAGAGGGCATCACGAACCGTCGTAAAGGACTGCACCCAGTTCAGGTAGCAAGAAAATTTATGGCCTTATTTAAGTCAGAATTCAGCTCAGAATAGAAAATGATGGGTTTTATAGCGCAACCTCCATTCAGATCATGTCAAGTGTTGTTTGTTAGAATGTGCATTGGATGTCACATGATCATGGAGTTGCATTTGTCGGATTGGCTATGTAGATTTTATTGATATTTAATTCTCTTTATTACATTGATTTTTCAAGAAGGCTTGTGGTTCACCTTTTGATGAACATAGAAATCCCCAGCCGAGGCTCATGGATCACAGTGTGGGTTTTGTACTCCTGGCTTTGTGATGTCTATGCATTCCCTACTGAGGTCTGGTACAACTCCCCCATCCGAAGAACATATCGAAGAGAGCCTTTCAGGAAATTTGTGCCGCTGCACTGGATACACACCAATCATTGATGCATTTCGTGTGTTTGCATTTATCTGTTCGTCTACTGGAGAGCCATGTTCCTGCCGGGGGAAAATGTTAGCTCTGATGTAGAGACCGCCTCTGTCGCCATGTTTCTTCCGACAATACTGGTGTCTGTTCTGAAACTGATAAAGAACTAATCTTTCCTCCTGAACTTTTAACGAGGAAGATCTTACCACTCAGTTTGAGAAGGTTTGCTGGACTGAGATGGTTCCGGCCAACTATGCTCCAACAGGTGTTGGATCTGAAGTCTAGGTATCCAAATGCTAAGCTAGTTGTGGGGAATACTGACGTAGGCATTGATATGAAGTTTAAGAATCTGCAGTACAAAGTTCGAATTGCTGTTAGCCTAGTTCCTGAACTGAATATTTTGAGTGTGAAGGAAGAAGGGCTTGAGATTGGCGCCGCAGTGAGACTGACAGTGCTTCAGGAAACTCTGAGAAACGTCGTCATGGAACATGATATACACCGGACCTCAGCCTGTAAGGTAATCATCGTTGAACAATTAAAATGGTTTGCAGGGAAGCAGATCAGAAATGCGTCCTCAATCGGTGGGAACATCTGTAATGCAAGTCCTATTTCAGATTTAAATCCACTCTGGATTGCTGCTGGAGCTATGTTTCAAGTTATTGACGGCAAGGGGAATGCCAGAGCTATAATGTCAAAAGATTTTTTCCTAAGTTACAGGAAAGTTGACCTTGTAGTGAATGAAATTTTACTTTCACTTTTCCTGCCATGGACTCGCCCTTTTGAATCTGTGAAAGATTTCAAACAGGCCCATAGGCGAGATGATGACATTGCAATTGTAAACGCAGGAATGCGTGTTTTTTGGAACAAGAAAATGGTGCATGGGTAGTTTCTGATGTTTCTCTGTTTTATGGTGGGGTTGCTCCTGTTTCTTTCTCAGCATCAGAAACTGGGGATTTCATAAAGGGAAACTTTGGGACCAGAAATTGCTGTCGTGTGTTCTTAGATCATTGACAAAAGACATTTCTCTTTCAGAGGATGCACCTGGTGGAATGGTAGAATTTCGTCAATCACTGTCTTTAAGCTGCTTTTTTAAGTTTTTTGTTTGGGTTACCTGTCAGATGGAAAGGAAACATGCTCGTATGGACCTTCTGCCGTCCCATCTTTCAGCAGTTAAGCCGTTCAGTAGGCACTCCCTCTTGTGCATATCAAGATTATGAATTGGTGAAGCACTGCACAGCAGTGGGGTCCCCGAAATCCATCTTTCATCAACACTTCAGGTAGAATTTTTTATTTGATGAATCTTGACAACGAAAGTATAGAAGTTTAATTCAGTATTATTCACTGCCATTATTAGTTGTAGCCATTTACTAGGGGCTAATATTAATAATTACAGAGAAGAGTTGCAGAGGACTTAATATTGGAGGGCTAGGACTGAATTATTGGAGCTGTTTTGTCAACTTGGCTTTTAAATTATATTTGAAAAAAAAACTTGGCTTTGGTAATATATTGGTTTTTTGAGAGATTTTATCCTTAATTAAAATGCGGTTAGAATGACCCTTGGGTTTTAGAAAAAATTGAAACATATCTAATAATCATTGGAAAAGAAGATCTTCTTTTTATCCTTGTTAGAGTTGACTGACGTGAAGCTTTTCATCATGTGATCATCTATTATTGGCATTTTCTTTAGGTAGATGACGTTCCCGTTCCTCTGTATACTTTACATACTGCTTTGGTATTGAGTAAGAAGGCTCATGCTCGTATCATCTCCGTAGATGATGCGGCAGCTAGGTCATGCCCTGGTTTTGAAGGTTTATTTCTGTCCAAAGATGTGCCAGGAGGAAATGATATTGGTGCTATCATTCATCATGAGGAACTTTTTGCATCAGATTTTATTACTTGTGTTGGACAGGTATGGTGCCTTACATGTCACACAAGTCTACATGTTACCTTTCTGTTTAAAGGAACCTTGTTTTGTTGAGCCCCTATTTGTAGTTCCTATAAAAAGTTCCAAAATTGTTAACTCGGGTAATAGGTGTTGCACTTGCTGATACACATGAAAATGCGAAGGTGGCTCCTAGAAAAATAAACAATTGTATGATGAGCTTCCTGCAATTCTATCCATAAAGGATGCCATCAAATCAAACAGTTACTTTCCTAACTCCGAGAGGTGTATTAAAAAAGGTGATGTTGTCGACTCCTTCCACTCTGGTGAGTGTGTCAATATGATTGAAGGGGAAGTTCAAATGGGAGGCCAAGAACATTTTTACCTGAAGCCTAACAGCAGTCTGACTTGGACGATGGATGGTGGCAATGAAGTTCACATGATTTCTTCTACCCAAGTAAGTTAATATGCTTTCCCTGTTTTCCCGAAGGAATATAAGTCTATGCTGTATCCAAATCTGAAGGAGTTATCAATTTTCATCTGTGTTTCATTTTCCCATTTTCACATTTTCCTTGATCCATTCTGCTATACTTGCCTTTTTTTCATGTCTTCCTACTTGGCATCACTTTCTGCACTTAAATTAATGCAAATGTACTGCAATATGCCCATGATAGTGTGAGATGGATCTTAAACTGAAAGAAATAGTTAGTGGTTTTGTATTTTACAATCAACAATCATCTTATGGTGCCTATCCAATTATTTAAGCTTATCATTTTCCCTTGACTTGTCTTCTAGTAATAATAACAGGAAGAGTGCAAGTTTAGATGGTTTATTATCAAAAGAGAACTGTTTAATGTTTTCACTTTAACATTACCCCTCATATGCCGGCAAATTTTTAACGGATTAGCATGTGGACAATCATATGGCAAACATCCGTTAGGCACAACACGAAGCCAATTAATATTCCTCCCAGCATATACTTCCGGTGGTATTTGAACCCGTGAAAGCTCAACCTGTGGGGGGCAATGAACCATTTAGTGTTTACTTTAGCAAAGAGTATGCAGCGCAAATATTTGTCACTTTATCTCTATACGGTTGTATCTTGGATTAGACATTAAAATATCAAACAGTGAAAGCAAATCCCCACAGCCCTGCCGGGAAGGTGCCGAAGATGATAATGATTGTTTGTTCATTCTTTTCATTTTTTAGGCCCTCAAAAGCACCAAAAATATGTTGCTCATGTCAAAAGTTGTCTGCAAGACCAAAAGGATTGGTGGTGGATTTGGTGGAAAGGAGACACGCTCTGCATTCATAGCTGCTGTTGCTGCTGTGCCGTCATCTCTCTCGGGGAGGAAACGTGTGAAGATTACCTTAGATAGGGATGTCGATATGATGATAACTGGTCAAAGGGCATAGTTGTTTGGGCAAACATAAGGTATTTGATACGCGGAAATAAATTCTATGCACAAATTTAGGGAATTCAATTATCCCTTATTTACCTTTTGTTTTACATGCCATATTTGCTTATTGCTTCCCGATTTCAGTTTCTGGTTTTCGTTAAGTTGTGCTTGTTATAACTAGCGTTGTTGACCTTCTAAATGTATAAAATTTCCACATCACCCCTGCTTATAAAAAACGGTGACGTTTATAATAGTCTGTAATTTTAATAGTGTGGCTACTTCAATCTAATTTTCTTGATTGTCTTGGACTATTCTAAATGATATTTGATTTTTTTCTAGCTTTTGGATTGTTTTTCGTTAGTATTGCACGTTTTAGGGATTTACTATGGTTTTCATAATTTTAGGTTTTGTCTGTATTTATTTCAATCAATATTAGTACCAAGGTTTGCCGTCTCGCGATTTGTCGGCAAGACATGTCGGTCTCGGCGG
>JAURVB010011968.1:0-22243 GCA_033002965.1 Piper betle | reverse complement strand
AAGAAAAATACTAGATTGTTTTAATTTGTATTGATATATAATTCAATTTGACTAATAAATTAAAATAATTAAAACAAGGTTAATATAAATTTTCTTTAATTATTTTTTTGCATAGCATTAGACAAAGTTTGGAAGAATAGCTTTACACTATTTATAAAGTTGTCATGAGAGGACAATAAAATAATTAATTCATGATAATAGGCATGTCTGCTGAAAACAATAATCCCTTGTGTATTTTATTTTTATTTTTTGCACTTGTGTATTTTAATATTTTTGTGTTGTGGTTGATTCCCTACAATAACTATACAACACACATGTACTTCCGTAATCTAAAATTATTATTATTACGAAAATAATAAGGTATAATTCCATCCTCAAAGAATTGTCAAATTTTACTTACTTATAATTATATTACTTAAATTAAAGTTTATTAATTAATAAAACAGGTTTTATGTATCTAATTCGATCTTGTATATCTAATTAAAAAACTATTTTTAAATACCACATAGTTACAATTACCTTTAGGTAGATGTGGATATACTATATTTAATAAACAAACTATTGGATACATGATTTCAGTAGCGGACAAAAAAATTATAATATAAGAACAAAGGGACATTATAGTGGACTACAAATATTGAAATGTCAAACCATTTTTCTTTCAACCGTTGCAAAGAAACGCTTATTAATCTGAGATATCATATACATGGTAGTGGGTAATTTTATATTAAATATTTTTTAATAAAATTATCAGGGGAGGAGTTTTGTTCAAGCAATTTAGAAAAAAAAAGATTAACCCTTCTTTTTATTTTGTAATGTTTTATCAAGGAATTAAAAAAATGCCTCCACATTCATATTTTTAACAATACATTTTTTAGCTGTCATAACTTTTTATTTTTCCTAACAAATATGCTCGGCCGCTCAAAGCAGGCAATATGCTTTTGAATGAAAAAATAAGCAAAATAACTTCTTCTTTTTATCTAACAACCAAACGAACTTTAAACCCTGTTTATGAACCTTCGTACGAGTCCTTAAAGAGGCTCACAAAGTAAAGGAAAAAGAGGTACACAACACCTGCTAAATTTTGTAAGTTATGACGGGTAAAACCTAAAAATGATAAAGTGTTAGTTACACTGTCTCTGTGTGGGCCAAAAAAGTGTTACACAGACTTTGAAACAAATGAATTTTCTTCCGTGCCTCATTAAAGGCAGCTTCGACAATAAGTTTAAGGTTTAACTTCAATCTCATATAACCAATTACAAGATCAGTGCACTGTAAACGAAATATCACCGAGGTCCAACCACAAAATAATTGAGCAAAGCAAGGAAAAAGATGCCACCATTAGTTACTTCATGGTTTCTACTTTGAGTGACAACAAAATAAAAAAGCATGCAAATTAGAAACCATTCTTGTTCTTATAACAACAATGGTTGTTATTGAAACAAAACGAAGGTCTAGAAGTCACGAACGTACAATTTTATCACCAAGGAGAGCTGACAGAAACTTTAACGGGAAACTTGAACCACGCCATCATGGGTCTAACAACAAACATGCGCTTATGCGATCCTCCAAACATCTACATCACAATCACTTGATTAGATTGCAAGGAATTTAATGAGGACCTGCAAAATGAGGATCAGTTAAATTGACATTTTTCATTGTCGTGATGAGTTGCATAAGTAGATGGAGATGTAGAAATGTAAGCCAAAGAAGAAATTGTCACTGTTGGAAAAGGTAACAGCATTAAAATAGAACAAGTAATTGACAGGTAGTTACTAGCAATCAAAAAATCATTAGAGCAAGCTACAAAAGGATGTATTAGTTGCACCAGAATGCCTTTGGTAGCTACAATAGGGCCTCATGATTTTTTTTTTGCCACTAATAAAAATCCAGGGTCCAAGATTAGTCCAATAATAGCAAACTATTAAAGGACATGGTCATTTTTTTATGCACGTAAAAAGATTACAATAAAACCAAAAAGGATAAAAGAAAAAACTCTATAGGAGGATGATAACGAGATATGAGAATTACAACCAGAAGTTAAACACATTTTTTAACAGTTCTCTCCTTGTTGATGATATTGATATAAAACCTACTAAAAAAACAACAAATCAACAATTATAATATAAAAAACACAACTGTATAATCAAGTTCATTCAAAACATTGTCAATATGATTAAAAACACAGAGCCACAGATAATGGGAGGTTCAAAATGCTGATCAAAAGAATATAAACCAGCCAAGAGGGAAGACATAAGATTAAAAAGCCATGGCAAGAGGGATGCTAAAAACATGCATGTCTTGGTCACAAAAAATGACATAGGATTAAGGATTGTTTCTCAAAACTAGCTGCTATTCTGCAACTCCGTTCACAACAATTAATTCAAAACCAAATCTCAAGTTTCATTTGCCAACAGCAAAAAAATAATACCAAATAAACTTCAATCATATATATAAGACGACCGCATAGTTCAAATTCATCAAAATCTTAGTTTAATTTGATCGTGAAAAATAAAGCAACACATATATGAGATTAAAAATGGTAATAAAGAAATAAATTGAAGTGTCATATTTCGGACCTGAATGGGGGGAACCACATATGCTACATAACTTAAATATCAAGGAGAAACACCATAGTACATAACAAACACATCAGCATCATTTCCTTCACATCGTAATAGTCATCATCTCCACCTTATCTAAGCCAAGCTTGGTCACTCTCATGGATTTAAAAACAACAATTAATTACTTTCACACTTGGAATGATGATACAAAGAAGAGAAGCCAGGGCAAGATGAAAATGGGAAACAAATATCCCACCATCACTCAACATATGAAAAAGATAGTTTCAGCAATAACCAGATGCTCATTATTATTTCAAATGCAATAATAATGATAGTAATAAAATCAAATCGACTTGCAATCACCATAGACAAGAACTTTATATCAAAACTAAAAATGGAAATCCGGGCTTTTAAGATTGCCTTGATGCTGAACTTGTTCATTATTGGTAATCCTGATAATTTTATGGTAGTTATAGGAAGTTCAAAAGGTTTTTTGTTATTTAGAATGGAAATAACCACTCAACTCACTAGGATTATCAATAACTTCTCTAGAAAACGACATTAACGAAAAGCATATGGTGGGAAATGAGACTATCATCATCATTTGAAAGTAAAGAGAAGATAAATTTAGCAATACCAAGATGCTTATCTAATGATGTAGGACAGATTTGAGTAAAATTTCTTTTTAATAGGTCTCTATTAAATTCGGTAGTTTAGTTATTTTTAGGGAGTTCTATGTAATTTTTATATTTTGTAGGATTTTTGTGTAATTTTCGTCATTTTTATTTGGTTTTTTTGGTAGGCTATATATATATATATATGAATCTTCTACCGTTGTAAGTTTTAGTTTTTGATGAATGAAAATCATGAAGGTTTGAGGATTCCAAGTTTTATCTCTAACCTCCTGAAATTCTTCGTGAAATGTCTGTTCTATCTCCTCCAACCTCCAAAAATTTGTTGGGTTCTCCTTTCTTTCTACCCTTATTTCTATCTAGTTATATCTTCCCTTCAAATTCCATTTCCTTCGCCATCATCTAATGAATCCAATATTTATTTTTCTTCGATTGCTGAAACACCATATCGACTTGAATCATGAACAGAAATCAATACCACAATCCACAACCACCAGGGAAAAAAAATGGCAAGCTGATAATAACAATCACTTCACATACAAAGAAGACGGCTTTTAGCAACAATTAGATGCTCATCATCATCAATCCAAGCTCCAAATAAACTGAATTAACCATGTATATGCACTCAATGAACATCAAACATACCTGAATCACGCACGGACCCCAATCCAATAAACCAAAATCATCGGAAAGAAAAAAGACATTCAACAACAGATAGCAGGATGTTAACAACAACCACAACCATCATCAAAACAAGACACAAACCGAACGATTTTTATTTTAACCTAAAATGAATTCCAACAATAGAATAACAGTGAATCGGACCTAAGAAGAGAGAAAAAAGGGGCGGAGCATATTTTTTTAAAAAAAATTTCAGATGGCTTTGACAACGCCGGCCTTGTTCTTCCTGGGGTCGTCATCGGGGCAGCACCAGAGGGCGGCGATCATGGCGCCGGGGAAGACGATGTACTCGGCGAAGCTGGCCGCCCGGGCCACGACGGGCTCCCCCTGCATGAAGACGCCGCCCCGGAACAACCCCAACTTGCTCACTATCGCCATCTCTCTCTCTCGTCTCCGCCGCTCCTCTCGCCGCCGGCTCACTCTCCGCCGCCGGTTCACTCTCGCCGCCGCACCGCCGCCTTACTCGGATGCCCCAACCACGGCGACGACGATGATTTATGGTCGGTGGTCGCGGGGGTTGGGAGTGCGAAATTACGATAATAGGGTCTAACTAAGTAATAATGAGAAAGTTATATTATTTAAGTTAAATTTGATGTTTATATAGATGAATAATTGTTGCTATTAAGCATAATTTATATATATTATCGAAAATATTGAAAAGAACAAATATTAAATTTTATTTTATTCTCTTTCAAGTGTTAAATATCAACTATTTCATGAATTTTCATTGCAATGTTTTTAATCATGTTTTTTTAATTTTTGGTAGGATTATTTGAAAAAAATGATAAAAATTATTTAATCAATCTCATAGAATTAATTGTACTCAATTTTATGTAATTAAAATTAATATTATAAATTACTAATGAACATAATAAATTTGTACATCAGAAGATGAAATATAAAATAATAAATAAATTGTTTTGTCATTAATTGGTTGATTCATTTTACTTAATTATTGGAATATTTACATAATATATTAAGTTGAATGAAAAACTTATTTCCCACTTTTTTCCTTTTATTTTCTAAATCCCTTTCTATATTATCATTTTTATAATTTTTGAGTCAAACAATCTACAAGGCATGAATTTAAAATTTTAATATTAAAATTAGACATTTAATTATTTTTTAAAAGAAAAAATTACATAAACTACGTCTCATACCGTTTATACGAATTATATATTTAATTTAAACATTTTTCAATAGATTATACATAACAATACTTATGTATATTAAAAGTAAAGTACATAATTACTAGGTTATAAAATTTTATCTTTTTTAATATCATTATTATCTATTTTTAAAATTTTTAAAATGCATAAATTAGTAGATAGTATAAAATTAACTTGTATTATAATTATTTGATAATTAAGATAAAATAATTAAAAACTTTAGTTTGTGTTGAAATTTTATAATTATATTTTTATTTATTTTTAAATTAATTAATAAAAATTTTAAACACACGGACATGTTATATTACTCAAAATAGAAGGTGGAACTTGTATAAATTTTAAAATTTTAATCAAGAAAATATAAGAGAACTCCCTTATAAATATAGGCTAATTTTCTAATAATAAAATTTATAATTTTTTAAAAAAATTTGTAATTTTTGGAAGTTAAAATTAGTTTTTTATGTGTGTGTTGGAAAAACTAAATCACATTAACATAAAATAGAAGGGCCAAATGCGTCATTTGACGGCTACTTCATCTCCACTTCCCCATCCCCGACGGCTGTCACTTCCCGCCACTCCTTTCTCTTCTCCGGCGACATCGACGACGGCGGCGGCGGGGCGGAGATGGCGATGGCAGCGGCGCTCTCCGCAAAACCCATCCCCAACACCAAGACGTCCCTCGCCAATCCCCTCTCGCCCCTCCTCTCGCCTCGTCAACCCGTCGTATTGCCCCTTCGGTCGCCGGATTCTCCCCTCCGCCGGAGCCGGTGGATTTACACGGCGAGGGTTGCGACTGATTTTGAGCTCCGGGAGGTCGTTCCTGACATCAAGACTGGTGAGGAATTGTATTCTTTTGCTTTTTTTTATTGCTTCGTTTTATCTCTGTGTTTGTTTTGGTTGAATTGGGTAGCAAGTTGATGTTTTGAGATTGTTAGGCGTGATGATATTTTTTTTGAATTGATGCATGACTTCCATCAATCAGTACTGAGCGGCTTCTTTCGCTAGCTAAATTTCTGTTGAGTTTGCTAATTGATATGTCGGATTATCTTGTTGGGCTATGATAGGTGATGAATTGGCTTATCTTGTTGCAGATTGATGTTTTGAGACGCTTTGTAGGTGATGATGATATGCTGGTTTATCTTGTGAATTTGTTGAAGTAAAAATTAAATGGCTCCCTTTCCTTTGAGCTTATGGGACAAGTGGCTAAATTTTATCTAAATCTACAGAACTTAAGCAAGGCTGCATCAAAATGTGTGACTTATCACACTAACTGATTTTCTGATGCGTGAGCTAGCAGATTGTCGGTGTTGTTTTGGTTAAATTTACTAATATTTTGGTGTATTTTGTTTCAAGTTTACATTTTTAGATTATGGGATGTGATGATATGCTGTTTTTTGCATCTCGGTGATTTTTTTCATAAGCTGAACTTCTAATGAGTTAGCTAGTTGGTTTGTGTGTGCTTTTTGGTTGAATCTGATGACGCCTTGGTTTGTCTTATTGCAAGTTGATGTTTGAGATGATTAAGAGTGATGGTATGTGGTTTTTATCACATGAATTGATGGATGACTGATATAAGTATTGTGATTTCAAAGGATGTTGATAACATTTAGGATTTCTTTATCAAAAGAAGAAAGGGACAAAAATGAAACCGAGATAGGGATTGTCAATATACAGGCTGAATTTCTGATCTATTAGCCAGTTGGTTTTGATTTTTTTCCTGATAATCTCAATGAATGGAGCATCCTTTACAGATCCTTCACTACTGAACAGGTTAATCAGACAAACAATAGGAGTTTTTTTTTCAGCTTTTACATGTTTTACATGTTTGAGCATCAGCTGGAAGATAGTGATGATAATTTTTAATTTTTAGGGGTAGTAAATTTGGCTGGAAGATAGTGATGATGATTTTAAATTTTTAGGTGTAGTAAATTTGTCATAGGTGTCTTTAAGGAATTAGTTATTTTATTATCTGAAGATGAAAATCATTGAAACACGTGAAGGAAAATTGAATTGTTGTCTTCTGCAATCTTCTTGCCCACTATACACTAACACGGTGCCTTCAAGGTTTCAGTCAGCTGTTATGTGGGAGATAACTTAAGATTTCATCTCATCCTTTAGGAATTCCATCAACATCATGCATATTGGCAAGTCCTCATACTAATTATTAGGTTCATAGGAACATGAAAACTTGACATGCACGGTTTTACTTTTAACTTATAAGAATGTGATTTCTTGTTATCTTGCAGGATGGGGAAAATTTGTAGGAAATGTGTCTGGAGAATGGGATGGTTATGGTGCCGATTTTACTAGTTATGGAATACCTATTGAGCTTCCTGAGTCAGTCGTTCCAGAAGCTTACAGAGAATGGGAAGTTAAGGTTTTTGATTGGCAGACACAATGCCCTACCTTAGCTCAACAAGAAGAGCTGTCAATGATATACAAGGTGATCAATTTATTACCAACTGTAGGATGTGAAGCTGATGCTGCAACACGCTACAGTATTGATGAGAGACACATAGGTGGTGCAAACAATAAAGTTTCAGCCTTTGCATACCACCCTACTGGTTGTTATTTAGCTTTATGGCCTGTAGAAAATCATACTTCTAGCAAAATGTTTGAGCTAGAACATTGCTTAGTCGATCCCCAAAACAGGGAAGTGAGGGTTAGGGTGATACAGGTTGTTCGAGTGGAAGGGACAGTGATGAAAATGTGTAAAATTAAGGTTTTCTGCGAACAGTGGTATGGACCATTTAGAAACGGTGAACAACTTGGTGGATGTGCTATCCATGATTCTAGGTTTGCTTCCACGGAGGTCCTAAAAGAATCAGAAGTTGTTGGTGTTTGGGAGGGTCCAAGCTATGCTGCCTGTTTTCAGGATTCCCAAATGGCGAGTTTTCCGCTCTCTTACGATGACAATTGATCTAGTCAGCTTTTCTCAGTTATAAAATTGTTGTTTTCAGGATTATAGTATTATTGTCTTCACATTCATGTCTTCAGATAATGCTAATGACTGATTGAGTGCAATAGTTTTTCCGGAAATATGCAAAATTATGTTATTTGAATGCTATACTAATTGCTCCTTGTCTTTTAGCATGCTCTTCTAATAGTTTATCCTGCAGGATTGCTTGCAAGAACTCAAAAATGGCAAATCACAAAAGGTGACTCGAAACCAGGATGATAAGGTGCTACTGCCGAGGCAGTTGTGGTGTTCTCTGAAAGGAAATGATAATTCAGAGATTGTGGGTGAAGTGGGATGGTTATTTGATCAAGGAAAAGTTTTATCTTCTAAATTTGTTTTCTCAAGTGATGGAATATTGAAGGCAAGTTTTTTTTTGATTGGTCATAATTTTTTTCTTGCCAGACTATGTCTAGGTTATGTTTTGTAGAAGAAAGAAACACTTTTGGTTATGTATCCTCTAATTATTTGGTTAATTTGCTGCCACTTCTTTTGGCAGGAGGTGGCAATTGGACGCGAGGCTTTGCTTTGATACCTACTTCAGATGACCAACTACCAGCGGATCTGTTAACTTGTGAAATCACTAAATGTATTATATTTACAGGGGCATAAATAAATTTTGTACCATACAATTCTAATGAATTTGCAATGAAGATCTTCCTCCTTTTGCTGTTGGGTGTTGCTTTTAGTTTATGTTTTGATGTTGAAGAGGAGCATTAATACTGCAATAGACATGCAACTATATATTCATCCTTGGGGCAAACATGCTCAGCCACCGAATCAGCAACAAGGTGGATGATACAGCATATAGCTTGGATTGTTGAAAATATATGAGTTGTGATTTTGGTAAATACTAAAAATTAATTAATTATTTAAGTGACTAATTAATCATTTTTTGATAAGACCCGAATCTTTTATTGATAACTCTACCCTCTCTTTAGTTATATCTCAAAAATACTGTGATCTTTAATCTATGCCTTACAAAATACCCTAATCTGATAAATGTTTCATGTCAAAATAAAAGTTATTTTTCCGTAGCCATGATAGAATAACTTGGGAGCTCAAATTCAGGTAGCAAAAATAATTTAATTTGTTTGTGAAACAAACTCGAGTTAAATAGATTAAATCCTGCTACGTTCTATTACTTGTACCTTACTTGTTGCCACAATAAACATACATTCGAGTTATTTTAAGTTTTATTAATTAATTTTTTTCATATTTTTTAAAATATTTTATACAATAAAAATATTTTTTTAAGGACTTTATATTAGTTATATTCTACTAGTTAAAAATGGCACACCAAAGGTTGGCGCACGTAAAAATATTCACAAAAAGAGCGGCAAAGCTTCCTCTGCGATTGCATCTGATTCCTTTCCCTCCTCCTCGTCCCAAAGTTCGAATCTTAATGCTTCGTCTTCTTCGCTTCGATCTGTTTCTCGCCATTTCTGAGTTCATCGTTGTCGAATTCGGTGGAAAGTAGCGTCCTTTTTTCCTTTTTTGTTTTGGTTCGGGAATTCGGCGGCGGAGGAGGAGAAGGATGTCGTTGAGGATCAAGGCGGTGGTGGACAGGTTCGTGAAGGAGCTGCACGAGGCGCTGGCCGGGGACATTGAGGATCGGAAGATGAAGGAGAAGGAGATGCAGAGCTACATCGAGGAGAGGGAGCGCGAGGTCGCCGAGAGGGAGGCCGCATGGAAGGCCGTGCTCTCCCGCCGTGAGGTAGTCATTTGCTCCTCCTCCTCCTCCTCATTCCATGTGTTTTCTTATTGAGGTTCTTGTTTTCTTAAAAAGATTTTGATTACGTTGTTTAGTCATTAGTAGAGTTAAATTGTTAATTATAATCTAATAGGTTAGGCTTGATTTGGATAGGTACAAATCTTAATTTGAAGTTCGTGATGAATGGAGTGTGGTAGCTATCAGTTGTCAATTTTTATGATTGAGATTCTTGTTATTGGATTGAATGTTTTGTGCTTTTGCATGGTAGCTAGTTTGTATGCTATTGGAAGGTTGAGATTTCATTGTATGGTCATTAGAAGAATTCATTTGTTATTATAATTAGGGCTGGTCATGGCTATAGTTTGATTTGAAGTTTGTGATGAATGAAGTATGATGATTAGTTACTGAAATAAATAAACTCTCCTTACTAGAGATTTTTCTATTCACATATAAATAGAGTACATATTAAGAGAATTAGTTACAAGAATTATAGGAGGAAAATCTGTATAATATAGTTACAATTTGTTAGGATAAAGACAAAATTAGTTAGGAGGAAGATCTGTATAGTGTATTTACAACTTATCACCCCCTACAAGCTCAAGAGAGGAACCAACTTGAAGCTTGGAGCGAAGCAATTCAAAACGAGGACAGTAGAGAGGCTTAGTAAACAAATCAGCGACTTGGTCAGTGGAGGGAAGATGTCGAAGGCTAACAATCCCAACTGCTACCTTCTCTCGAATAAAATGCATATCAATTTCAATGTGCTTACTTTTATTGTGTAGAACTGGATTGGATGCCAAATAGAGGGTGCTGACATTGTCACAGTAGAGGGTCGGTGGCGAACACAATGGAATTTGTAGGGCTTTTAGTAAATGTAGCAGCCACATCACCTCTGAGGTAAGAAGAGCCAAGGAGCGAAACTCTGCTTCGGAGCTAGACTTAGAAACTATTGATTGTTTCTTAGAAATCCAGGAGATTAAATTTTGCCCAAGATAAATAGCAAACCTAGAAGTAGATCGGCGTGTGTCTGGACAGCCTACCCAATCGGCATCAGTGTAACCAGTTAATGTGAAGGAAATGCAGGGAGTAAAGTGAAGGCCAAAACCCAAAGTGCCTTTAATATACTGCAGGATGCGCTTAGAAGCAAAAAGATGAGATGTGTGGGAGACTGCATAAATTGACAAATAGCATTAACAACATAAGCAAGGTCCGGTCGTGTAAGTGTTAGATATTGTAAGCTCCCAACAAGCTGGCGATACTCAGTAGGATTAGACAGGATGTCACCATCATTTATGGAAAGACGATCACCAGAAGTAGGAGTCGAAATTGGTTTTGCACCATCCATACTAAATTGCTGAAGCAACTGAAGGGCATACTTGGTTTGAGAAAGAAGAATTCCAGATTTCTGATAAGTGACTTCCATTCCAAGAAAGAAATTCAACCGACCTAAGTCCTTCATATCAAAGTGTGAAGAGAGAATCCCAATAAATTTTGAAATCATTAGCGAAGATGAGCCTGTCAAGATAATGTCATCCACATAAATGAGGAGAATTAACATGTGAGTATCAGTGGCGAGAACAAACATGGAGGCATCATGAGGTGAATTTTGAAACCCAGAGTTGAGAAGAAATGTACTAAACTTGTGATACCATGCCCGAGGTGCTTGCTTCGATCCATAGATAGACTTGTGTAGGTGACAAACATAGTCAGAGAATTAGAATCAATAAACCCCTGAGGTTGCTCCATAAATACCGTCTCCTTAAGATCACCGTGAAGAAAGGCATTCTTAACATCAAGTTGCCTAAGGACCCAACCCTTTGAAACGGCAATGGAAATAACAAGACGAATGGTGCCAATGCGAACTACTGGACTGAAGGTGTCATTGTAGTCGCGACCAAGCTGTTGATGGAACCCTTTCGCAACTAGTCTCGCTTTGTACCGTTCAAGAGAGCCATCAGATCGTTGCTTCACCTTGAAAACCCATTTTGAACCAACTACATTCATCGATGGAAGGCGAGGAACTAAGGACCATGTACGGTTTTTGAGCAGAGAGTTGAATACATCATTCATTGCTTGACGCCAATTTGGGTCCTTGTAGGCTTGGGTGAAACATGTAGGTTCAAGGGGAAGAGAGGAGGAGGTTGCTAGAAGACAAGAGGGAATAGGGTAGCGGGTAGAGAAAAGTACTTTGGGCTTGCGAGTCCTATCTTGGCTACGGGTTATCATAGGATGGATCTTAATATTGGAAGATGCAGTACTGGACATATAAGGATAAGGGTGGGGAGCATCTTATAATAGTGAAGAAGTAGCAGGTTGTGAGGAAATGATGGATGGAGAGGGAGAAGAGTGAGGGGCCGGAACATCTAATTGGGAGGAGACAATGGATGGTGATGGAGGGAAAGGTATTGAGGTATCGGGTAGGGCAGTAGGGGTGGGCTGGGGAGGGACAGGAGGAACAAAGTGGAAGGGCAGATTAGAGAGGGGCATAGAGGTGAGAGGGGAATGAGCCTGGGTAGAGGAAGAAATAGATGAGGGGGAGGACATATCCGGCAACTTTGGGAAGGGCTGTTTGATAAACATAGGTGGAGATGAGGGGGACTTGAGTTTGGTAAGGCAAGGAATACAGATTCATGAAAAACCACATGGCGTGAGGTCAAAATTTTTCCAGTAGAAGGATCATAACATCTGTACCCTTTATGTGAAGGACTATACCCGATGAAAATGCATTGACGACTCTTGTATTGAAGTTTTGACCGACCAAAAGGAGCAAGACAAGGGTAACATACGGACCCAAACGTACGTAAGAAATAATAATCTGGAGTAGAGCCAAAAGTACCTTATATGGTGATGTATTGTGTAGTAGAGGAGTGGGTAGATGGTTGATCAGATACACAGCTGTAGAGAAGGCATAGTTCCAAAACTTTTGATCCAAAGAAGCATGCGACAATAGGGTTAAGCCAGTTTCAACAATATGACGATGTTTCCTTTCAGCCAGGCCATTTTGTTCGGGCTTCCCAGGGCAAGATAAACAATGAATAATACCATTTTTAGCAAAAAGATCTTTTAAGATGTGACTAACAAATTCACCACCGGCATCACTTTGGATGTATTTAATTTTGAAGCAACACAAATTTTCCACCATATTAATAAACATAGGAAAGATATTAATAACATCAGATTTTCGACACAATGAATAATACCAGCAAAATCTGCTAAACTCATCAACTAAGATCAAGTAAAAACGAAAACCATCTAAAGATGATGTAGGAGCTGGTCCCCAAACATCACAATGCACAATATTTAAAAGAGTAGTCGATCGAGACTCCTTTGAAAAGAATGGCAGACGATGACTCTTGCCTAATTGACAACTAGAACAAGGTAAAGTTGGTAATGGTGAAGAGCCCAAGATTGGCCGTAGTTGGTGGAGAACCTTGAGAGAAGGATGGCCAAGACGCGAGTGCCAAATATCAGCTGACACTTTATTTGCTGCAAAACTGACTTTATTGAACAATGCTGGCAGTGGATAAAGATTGCCATCAATATTTCCTTGGTGGAGTAACTTCCCTGTCTTGCTTTCCTTGATGATATAACCAGAAGAAGTGAATACAAAATAACAATCATTAGCATGAGTAATCTAAGCAACTGATAAAAGACGCTTGCTTAATTGTGGAACATGTAAGGCTTTGCATGATAAATGAGATCCACTAGATAAGGGTAAAGAAATATAACCATTATAAGATATGGGAGGCCAGCACCATTACCAACCATAATATGATCTGTTCCAGTGTAAGGGATCTTACCAGAGACATCATCAGCCAAGGGTGTCATAGTGTGTGTTGCACCGGTGTCAAGATACCAATTTGGATCAGAGGGATTGGATATACTCATAGCATTAAGAGCTTTAGCAGAATTCACCACATCATCAGGAGCCCAACAGGTGTTAGCCTTATGATAAGGATGACCACACTGATAACAGATGACATGGACAGAAGAAGGGGACCGCTGGGAGGAACGCCCACGTCCGTGGCTAGCAGATATGCGACCACGATTACCGCCACGAGAAGAACGACCACCAGAGGTGCGGCCGCCAAAGGTCTAGGAGGATACCTGTCCAGAAATAGGAGCACCAATAGGGCTAGAGGCGGGCAAGGGAACAACGGAGAAGGCGCAACAGGTGTTGTGGGAGATGAGGATGAGAGGCGCAATTCATAATCAAGAAGAGACTGCAAGCCTCATCAAAGGTAGGAGGCTCAACCTTGGAATTAATTGCAGCAACGATGGGATCAAACTCCGATCCCAATCCTCGTAACACACATAGCAAAAGATCGTCATCGTCAACAGGTTTCCGGCACTAGCCAATGCTAAAGCAATGGACTTGGCATGATCAATAAAATCGGGAATGGAGGAAGTACCCTTTCGAAGGCTCTGAAGTTTAGACTTCAACTGCTGTATACGAGCTCTAGACAGTAGGCCATAAGAGGTCTCAAGAATAGTCCAAGCAGCTTGAGAAGTGGGTTTGTCAACCACTTGAGAAAGAACTTGTGGAGAGAGTGACCCCAGCAACCAGCCAAGGACCATTTGATCAAGGCGTACCCATTTATCAACATCTTCAACAGGATGTGTGGGCTTCGGGAAGGTACCATCGAGCAATCCCACAAGACGATGAGTGCGCAGGACAGGGAGGACTTAGGCTTTCCAAAGAATAAAATTTTCTCTAGTAAGTTTAAGAGAGATATCCTGGGAAATATATTTTACCACAGGAAAGTTGATAGGAGTAGAGGGAATTAAGATAGAGTTGCTAGAAGTGGAGTCTAGTAGCAGAGGCCATTGGATTGAGAGATAAAAGCTCCAATACCATGAAATAAATAAACTCTCCTTACCGAGAGATTTTTCTATTCACATATAAATAGAGTACATATCAAGGAATTAGTTACAAGAATTATAGGAGGAAAATCTGTATAATATAGTTACAATTTGTTAGGATAAAGACGAGGACGAGGTCTACAGAAATTAGTTAGAGGAAGATCTCTATAAATCTGTTAGGATAAAGACGAGGTATAACTTATCAATTATGTGCATTTTGAGATTATTTGTCTCTTAGTTGTCGACTTTTATGATTGAGAATCTTGTTATTGGATTGACTGATTTGGATGCATTTGAAGATTGAGATCACATTGTATTGTCACTAGAAGAATTGACTTGTAATTTATGATTAGAGCGGTTTATGGCTTTGTTAAGATCGGTTCTAATCAATAAGAAGCTGGATTTAAAGTTTGTCTCGAACTCAAATGAACGAGTATATGATGTTAAAGTAATTAACAAAGCATTTGTCTGTGGCTTTATGATCAAAGTTCTCATTTTTAGAATGAATGTTTTCAATGGTAGCCAGCGTATCCCTTTAGAAATTGGCATTGCATTGTTGTGATTAGAAGAATTAACTTCTGGTTTCTGAATAACAAGTATGATGCTACCTTATCGAAAAAACATAAGTATGATGCTTTGTAAAAGAACATACATTAAGGCTTTTTCGTAAGGATACAGACTTTCATGATTCGATCTATGATGTGATTTACAATCATTTGGAATGAAGGACTAAGATACTGTTCGGTATTGTTTCCTAGTATTTGTGATCAGCATTTGAACAGTCATCATGCTTTGTAGAGATTGGTGAACTGCTTCTTTATGCCTTATTGAACAGGTGCAATTTGAAGCATAGTCTCATTCATTGATGGTATGCCTCTAGGATTAGAGAATATGTGACAGTTAGGCGTTGTCATCTACTTTGTCTGTCTTTCTAATTTACTTCGATTTGCTTCAAACCGACAAAGGTTTTCAAGTCCAGATGAGAGTGGCATATTAATAGTTTATCACGTTTGTTAGGGCTCGCAATTAAAAGCCAATGGAGTGTTCATTATATGCATGTGCAAATTTGTTTGAAGCGTATGTTATCGATACTGTTCAATATTTCTTCATGGGGACATAAATCTGGCTCATTTGTGTTGATTTGTCCATGATGAGGTGTTGATTTAATCAGCGTTCTTGTTAATACCTGCAGGGCAGTGTACTGTATAATTTTCATATATTTCTTAAAATGATAGGTTTCTCCAGGGGCTTATCAATTCTGTCCACAATTGTTTTCATTTTAAAACAATAGGTTTCAACTCTTCCCTTCTATTCTTGTTGTATTTTCAGTTCTCTTAGTTGATGATATGTAGACATTTGCCTGTTTGTTTTCAGGCCGAGATTGCACGACAAGAAGCAAGGCTGAAGATCGAGAAGGAGAACCTTGAGAAGGAGAAAAGTGTGCTGATGGGAACTGCATCAAATCAAGATAGCCAAGATGGAGCTCTCGAAATCACTGTAAGCGGTGAGAGGTACCGCTGCCTAAGATTTTCCAAGACCAAGAAGTAACACATCCATTTTGCACCAACACCAAAGATCAAGATTATACTGACCTTAAGCCTTAAATTCTAGCTTGCATTTGACATCAATTACTGTTATTCTTTGATGGACAGTACACAAAGTGAGGAGTGTCTAAAGAGAAGAAATGTTCGATCATGTCTGAAATAGTTGTTTGTAAAGCATTTCCTTTTCTACTTTTACTGATGTGAAGATGATGATTGTAACCATTTGCCAAAATCTCATTCTCAATCAAGGATTACTCTTGTAGGTTTGCAGAACACATACTCACATTTCCTTATATATTATTTCTGATGATCTTTTTAATCTTACCTGCAAAATACATCTCCACGAAGCTCACATGTTTATTGTTCACTTGCCTACAAAGGTTTCTTTCTTGAAAAGTTTGACAGCAGGATTCCTCATAGATTTGAGCCACATATCCGCCATCACCCTAGCTGATACGCTCCACAGTGCTTCCACCACCTTCCCACTTTGCGCCTGTCTTGCGCTTGCCTTCTTCCCCACCTCGGTTGGCGTGGACGTCTTCCCCAGCCCATATGCCACCACCCACTGCATTGCCGTTAGCCGCTGCCTCTTGCTGTCTCTGCCCTTCTGCATCCTCAGCCTGCCAACATGTAAACTCATAACCTTAAACCTCTTCTCTACTTCTTCTCCTTCTGATTGTGCTTAGTTCACCTGAATTAGATCCAACACCGGCCCAACCACTGCTTCATACCGCCGAAGAGGATCCCTGGCCTACACTACCACCATTACAGTCACCCCCTCTCCGGCCAGCCTTTCCTTTGCCTGCTCCTCCGATTACTTTGCTGAGGGTCTTTGTCACCTCTCAATGGCGACATGTCAAATGGCGCTTCCTCTTCTGTCAAATCTGCTTGTACCTTTAATGCCTCAACAACCATTGCTTCAATTTTCTGCACAGAGAAAGGTAGAATCTCCTCCAGAGTTACTGCCTCCTCCCTTACATTCCATAGTCCGTCTTGATTCGCTCCTCCCTTCCGGCACTACTTGCTGCTGCCATTGCCTTCACTGCCACCACTGACCTGACAGCGCTTGAACTCGCACCCTCTTCCTTCCCCCTCCCTTGAATGATTGCAGAGGCAATGCCTTTGAACGCAATCTGCTCTGCCGTCTTCCCCATCAGCTCATCCATGGCAGCTGCTGTCTGTATCGTCGATCTTAGCTCCGTCGCTCCAATTCCAGCCAGCATCAGGCACAATTTGAAGCTGGTAACAGAACCCAAATCCCCCAATGGCAGCACAAGCGACTTGGAGATCTGCATTGCCAGTTTTGGCATCTCCTTCCTCGAGAGCTGGACATCAAATGGATTCATGGCAGAAAGGAATCCCCCATTCCTAGTCTGAACCACAGACTGCAGCCCCTTCCCCAACTCCGGCACGAAAACCATCGTCTCTGAATCATTCTCATTCTCATCTTTTGTCCCCGATTTCAATTGTGGCTCATCGGAGAAATCGAGCTTGACCCCTCCATTTCCTTGTTCATTTTCCAACAATTGGAGGAACTCTCTGGTCACACACTCTTCATCTGCGTCCAATCCATATTGCATCTTCCCCACCTTGATTTTGCTTAGGCTTTCGCATTGGATCATGGATTCCAGGGCTTTGATCTGTTGGGCAATGGAGTCCAGCTCTGTTAACCTCCTTTGGTGCACAGGATCTTAACAACCTCCTTCACAACGTCCATTGAAGCTGGTGAACTACTCTCCTTTGCAGCGGCAGTTCCTCCTACCTCACCTCTTTTGTCTTGAAACTCAATCCCCTTGTCCACCACTTCGAATTGTGGCAACGTCAAGCTTGTCCTCCACCACCTCCTTTGTCGGAGGTGGTGGCACTGGCTCATTGACGTCGAGCTCATCAATGCCATGGAAATCTGCAGGGTTTCCTCTTCTTCCATCTCCACCGCCCTTGGACAGTGCTGAAGCCTTGAGCTCGACTGGCAAGGCAGGGGGTCTGGACACTAAAGGAGGTTTTGGATTGCTTCCTGGAAAAATTGGGGCTATTGCTGGCTTTGAGATTCTGTCCCTGGTTGTAGATCCCCACCCCTTTGTCTTCTATGATCTGAAACCCCAATTTGAGTACTAGCTCTCCTCCCTTGGCCTTGCCAGCGAGGTTGAAGCTTGTGTCCTATTGCCGGATCCTTGTTCCCTGCAAGTTCTTCTCAATGGATTCCTGAATAAGCAGGCTCAAATCGATGGAGCTCCAGCCAAAATCCAGCTCCTCCGCATCTATTGCCTCAACATAGATCATGAAAGGCTTCGGCTCAAATTTGAGCGGTTGTCCCCACCGCCGGAGCAGTAGACATGGCACTTGATGAAGAGTGTCTCCTCGAAATCCGCCGCCCCCTGCACCACTCTCACCGGCATTGTCTGCACCGTCCCGTCACGGGGCTTCTTGCGTATGCACATGGCCAGCCGCAGGCCGTTCATCGTCACCGGAAGCCCCTGTACCGCCACAACCTTGACGGAGAAGTGGCATTCAATGCGCCGCATCCCGATGTGCGAGATCACCCTCATCATTGGCTTCCACCCCAAATCCCCTTCTTCTCCTCCCCCGCTGCCACCGCCTCCAACTTCTTCGCCAGCTTCTTGGGCCCCTCCGATTCGGTTCACCCGCCACCACCCGGCCGTGATTGCCATGGCAAAAGTGACATCCGGCGGCTGCGCGGCTGCGCGGCTGCGAATGAGCTCCCGACCCCCATCCTTCATTGCCGGCGATTGTAGTGCGGAAATGGGGAAGAGCTAGGGAGGCAGTGCAGCGGGTGGTGTGGGATTGATAGAGTGATTGTGAGAGAGCTTCTAGCTCCACAAGCAGCTGGGCATTCGAGTTCCCGCCATTCCCAGAGTTACCACTAGTACTACTCTGATCTTTTGCCGCCATGGCTGCTGCTCTTCGTTGTTGTCGGAGAAGGAGGGAGTGCTGAAGAGGGTTAATTAGAGAGAGGTTGGTGAGGAGACGAGCGGCAGAGAAGAAGCCATGGAAAGTGGGGGAAGAGAAGGGTGTGGAGGTGGAGGAGTGAAAGGGAGGGTGACAAAGATGGCGGGACCGACCCAGTTCAATTCAAACTTTCTTTCCAACGGTAACTTTTTTGATATCTCCTACCCTCCAAAATCAGAGAAGTTTTTGGGTTCGCCGCTCCACGTGAACCTGCCACCTACGTGGAATTTAATCAGCTGTAAAATTATATCACATCTATTTGGTATGAACTTTAATTAACACATACTTATTATGCACAAGTTATATCAATTATGTATAAAGTTTTAAAATTATCATTACTCATTAAACAACTTTAATCGGCACGGATATACTATTTATTAATTGAGTTTTAGGTATAAAATCTTATACTGGATTAAATAGTATTGTACCTTCTAATGGATAATCAGACACTCCTCCTAAACCCGATTAAAATACATGTCGGAAAAATTTAGAACAACAAAAATTTTGATTAGTGTTGCTTTAAAAAGATGTTACTAGAGGTATAATACTAAATATTGTACAATTTATGATAATAGGCTGTCAAAAAAATATGGTGGGACCAGAAACAATATTCAACATACAATTACAGTAGATTTAAAGTTCTAATTTCATTAAAAAAAAAACATAGAAAAGTGTACGATCACGGTTGAATATAAAAAGGGTGTCAAGATAAAATATAATCAATTAAATCGAATAAAATTTTGATTTGTGATTTATAAACGAATAACTTATGATAGTTATTTTGAAAGTTATGGAACTTTGGAGAGATGACTTATATTTGTCAAATTTGGAAGAATAATGTTTTGAATGAAAAGAGTTGGCAATGTGGTAGGCCTTGGAGCAATCTTGGATAAGCCTAATTATTTATACATTTGTCATTAGACACAACTAACTTGATTTATTTAATATTTTTTTAATAAATTTTAGATAAAATCAAAATAAAATCTCAAATATGACAAAAAATCTTTACAAAAATCAGATTTGCATGTAGAAATACTAAACATAAAAGAATATTCTTAGATATTCTTATTAATTAGTTACACCTTATGTTCTTTATAAATTGAGTTTTTTATTTTCATTTTTCACTTACAAACTGGAGGCTTTATAAGAGGTCAAACAAAAAATTGGTAGACTTGAAGAGAAAACCTAAATAAAGTCTGTCCACTGAATCATCAGTATATTTTTTAGGTTAATTAAGCCAAGAGGTTAACCTAGTCTGGTTGCGTCTGTGTGCTCATCCAGCTCGGTTTAGTTTTAGCCCCTTAATAGCCTAATCTGGTCCTAGTCTGGTTGACTCTTTGTGCTCACCCGGTTCAGTCCAACCTCTTTACTAGCCTAGTCCAGTTGAGTCTATGTCCTTGCCCGGCTCAATTCAACCTCTTTGCTAACCTTGTCTGGTTGAGTCTATGCGCCTAGTTTGCTAACCATAGCTTATATAACTTACGTGAGCTATACTTTTAATTTTAATTTTTTTATAAAAGCTATATAATGAGGTTTATATATATGAAAAGTATTGTGCATAAGTAGGTAATTGATAAAATTTTATTTTTTTGATGTCAATATGACCTACTTACAATTTTTTTAAATGTACTAGTTTAAAGATATTTTGAAATTAATTTTAATTGCAATTATTTTGATAATCAAGATGAAAGTATTAGAAACAATGTATTGAATTAAAATTTTATAATTACCCACTAAATTGCTTCAAGTAAAAAGTGTAGATAATATGAGCTATATGAATTGAAGGCTTTTAAATTAAATTAAGGGTGCTAATAGCTTGATCAAATTTGACATTTTTTTCACAAGATACTACTGCTTCTAATAGATGGAATGAGTTTGATTGTTTTCAAGCTAAAATTCCAGTCATGCAAGCTTTGAGATGGTGGTGGTCGTGGTGGCGGTGGTAGTGACGGCGATGGCTATATCAATAATAGTTTTGGTGGTCCTCCGTGACAACGGGATTGAGGTCAATATTTTTCAGGTGAACGTTTGAATAATGTAAGCTTCAGAATTGTTGGTGGTTGTGGTAGCGATAATGATAATAGTTGCAATGACTTGACCTAAATATAATATAATAAGCCTAATTATTTTTAAATAATGGTTAATCGAAGTCAAAGATTACAATCACTATCTCTACTAATATAATACATTTTACCTTATAGGTATTGGTTACGAGATTAATTAATTGGACTAACTAGTTCATTGAGAGATTTTACATTCTACTACTTTCAAGAAATTCTCTCTCGAAATTTTTTTAGATGATGAACCTAATTTGAATTTGTATCTAGAGAGACCCTTGTCTTTATATGGTCCCAGAATGACTATGATATTATTTGTAACTACTTAACTTAAATACACCATAATAGGTGTAGCTATTTTTCCAAAAATTGTGAATTGAAGTTGAAGATCGAAAGCATTATATATACTAATATATTAAATCTTACTTAGATATTGAATGTGAGACTGACCAATTGACTTATAAGAATGATCTTATCTTTTCATGAGACATCCGATATCGCAAACTTTGATCCCAACTTAAAAATATGGAAGACAACTTATAAAAATCTAATATGCTATCACAACTCATAGTATAAATAGACTTGAATCTCCTCAATCACTGTGTATCTTTCCAAGATCCAAACGAGAAGTTCATGAGCATTTTTTTAGTTTCATTTAATTTTAAAAGCTCCAATAGCTCTAATCAATGGCTGCTAACTAATGTTTTGTTTTTAACCCACGCATTCCCATGATTTTGGACTGAACGTGGAGACACTTGAACATGATATATATTGACCTCTTATAGTAATATAATGCCAATTGGAATTGCTTCATTTCTCATTAAAGCCAACAAAGTATATATTATTGGCCTTATAATGTCCCCATTGAGTCATTGACATTAAGTAATTAACATATAACATGCATACTAGGCTTCAGATCCAATATTAATGAAGCTTGATCAGATGATTTGTATAGAAGCTAGAGTCTCAAAATATAACTGTTTCTGTAATCTGGGTCAATCTCAAACAATTTTAATTTTTAGTGTACAAGCGCAAGATTTTTCTTTTTCTTTTTTATTTATCGACCAAAGTCTCTGCTTCAAGTAGTTGTATACAT
>JAURVB010011966.1:0-19248 GCA_033002965.1 Piper betle | reverse complement strand
AGACCGGTCACGGTTCAAAGTAAAGCCAAACCCTAACCTTAGAGAAGACGTAAGGCCAAACTCTGGCATTAGGGAAGACGAACCCAACCTAGAGAATACTGATTCATGAACGGATGATGGGGTAAGAGAATTTAATAAAGGGACTCGTTGAACCTAGGGAATACCTATACATGAATAGATGTGAGAATTTAATTGAGGAACTCGTTGAAGCATATATATATAGGAGGAGGCGGTTATGGAGGAAAGGCAGTCCACTCCTTCTTGCCTCCTCTCCAGTGCCTTTCCATTGTGGTGTAAGTATTTCATACTTCTTCTTAGTTTCTTTTCCATTAGAACTCTTACATGCATGGTTGCAACACATAAATTCATTAGAAATACCTTGCTAAGTTGCTGGAACTTTTGGTATAAATTGCAATAGGTCTTTGGGTGTTGAGATATTGTATGGTTGCAAATTAGATGGCAGATATGAAATTCACGTTTGACTAGTTTCAAGAAACCCTATTTTTTTTAGCCGCACTATTCAAAATCTAATAATGGACATGTCAGAATGGAACAGACAGTCCATAAATAAATATCAGCCAATAGGGGGTACGATGGAATGGACCCATCGGCTCAACCTAATACAGTGGTACGGTGGAATGGACCCATCGGCCAATAGGGGGTACGGTGGAATGGACCCATCGGCTCAACCTAATACAGTGGTACGGTGGAATGGACCCATCGGCTCAACCTAATATAGTGGTACAGTGGAATGGACCCATCGGCTCAACCTAATACAGTGGTACGGTGGAATGGATCCATCGGCCAATAGGGGGGTATGGTGGAATGGACCCATTGGCTCAACCTAATAAGTGGTACGGTGGAATGGACCCATCGGCCAATAGGGGGTACGGTGGAATGGACCCATCGGCTCAACATAATAAGTGGTACGGTGGAATGGACCCATCGGCTAATAAGGGGTACGATGGACTGACCCAGCGGCCCAATATTTTATAGTGGCATGGTGGACTAACCCATCAGCCAATAGAACTACAACATAATAGGGGGTACGATGGAATGAACCAATCGGCCAATAAGGGGGCACGATGGACTGACCCATCGGCCCAATATTTTATAGTGGCATGGTGGACTAACCCATCAGCCAATAGAACTACAACATAATAGGGGGTACGATGGAATGAACCAATCGGCCAATAAGGGGGCACGATGGACTGACCCATCGGCCCAATATTTTATAGTGGCACGGTGGACTAGCCCATCAGCCAATAGAACTACATCGAGCTTGATCCCGACATGGGTATGTAGGCCAATCAAGATTGTTTGATTTCACCTCAAATAAGGTAGAATAAAAGTATGATAGGATAGTCAGGTTAGGAGAATGGGTAATAAATGGGACTTCTTTTTATTTTGTTTTGAGTTATAAATGTGGCTATGGGAAATGGTCTAAGACTGTGGGAACCATTATTTTATAACTTATTACTTGACATTTAGTAGTTTTATTTTGGTAACACTTGGCCAGCTAGGCCCACAATGTTGTGAAAAATGGCCGGGTCGTTGCAGGGCAGACTGCAGGCAGAAGTGGAGCTGCAAGATTTGATGGTATACTAGCAGGTACGGGAGAGGATCAAACAGATTAGTAGATATAAAGAAATTGGAACTGTGGCAGTACGAGAGGTTTGGGAAGAATGGTGGATGACCTTTCTTTGGAAAGTTGGATGCAGAAGAGGCATTCTTATGGATATTGTCAGCTATAGGAGTGTTTGACACTATGGCATGCCCTGCGGAGCACTCGAGTGCACATCATCACAAGAGCATTCCAAGACGAAGCCAAGATATGGTGGAGTTCGGTATAGCATACAGTATTTGCCCATCGTTAGCCTTAGGACATCACATGGGAGGAATTTAGGGTGGAATTCAATGGAAAGTATTTCCTACCAAATGTCAGAAAGAGGAAGGAACGGGAATTCCAGATGCTGAGGCATGATGGTGGTACAATACGAGACTAGGTTTACAGCTCTAGAGAGATTTGCACCAGACTTGGTGTCCACTGAAGAAAGAAGGATAGAACATTTTTATGAGGGCCTCCATCACAAGATCAGGATGGCCTATTTGAATAGGAAGTTCGCTACTTTCAATGTTGTTGTGAGAGCTACAGGCAAGGCAGAACGAGTTATAGCTACTAGACCTCGCTGGGATGTTGACCAGAGGCAGCAACTTTCGAGGCCGTATCAGCAAGAGCAAGGAGAACAGCAGAGATGTCGGTTAGATGCACCAGTTGCCATAAGAGCTATGGATGGCCAAGATCAGGGCAGCAGAGCACCTTTATGTCTGATTTGCCAACGTCATCATAGAAGCGAGTGCAAAGTGGGCACGAATGCATGCTACAGATGCGGTCAACTAGGGCATAGAACCGCAACTTATCCAACTGGCTAGACCCAACAAGTGACGCTCCCAGCACCTCCGTAGAGACTTGCACTCCCAGCTCCCCAGCCGGGTCAAGGTCAAGGCCAGAGGGCGGAGACCAACAGCCACTGAGGCAGCAGTAGAGAGGACTTGTAGCTATCATGACAGGACAAGAATAGCAGGCCTTGGATTAGAGAGGAATGCAAACAATGCCACCAGCAGGACCGTCCGTCTCGGTACCACCATGGGCAGCTGGGATGGATACAGCCACGATTGCCGAAGCACTGGAGGAAACGACAAACGTGACAGGTACGCAAGCATCTCACCTCGGATTTCACATTTAGTAGATAACTACCAGAGTGAAACCTCCTCAGTCTAAAATTTCGAGGATGAAATTTTTATAAGGAGGGAAGATTGTTAAACCCGTGACTCGAGTCAGAGTTTTATGTTACCGAACCAGTCGGTTCAACCATTGGTTCAGGTCAAGTTAGTTTCATGAACCACGTGCTGAGTCGAGGCCAGCCGTGAGTTATGAGCGATGAGAGTCAGGTGTACTTGAATATATGATGATAATGTTGAAAAGATGGTGAGAAATGAGTTATCAAAATATATGAAAGTATGCAGTATTTTTCTTTTTTATGTATTTGATTGTAGAAATAGTTTTAGGCCGAATAACGTATTAGGATGCGTTAGATCATATTCGGGTGGGTCATTAGTTATAGAGCATGTCATTTGGATGTTGTTGTGTTTGTTTTATTTTATGAGATTTTTAAATATTTTTCTAGATTTTTTAAGGATTCATTACGAACTAGTTATTATTTTGACTCGAGTAGGAATCGAGTCAATACTTATTTACGAGTTTGCCACTAGGGGTATTTTTCTCCCTCCCGACACCTTCCCCCTTCCAAAACCCTAGCCGCTGCCATCCTTGAGATTGCCGCTGCCATCGCCGACGTCGCACTACCGCCGATCAATGCCGCCCCGCCCAACCGTACCGTCGTCGTGTCGCCATGACCAACCCCGGCCATCGTCTCACTGCCACGACGCTGGAACCGCCCCACAAGCCACGTCACTCTCCTTGTCAATTCGCCGCCGTTTGGGCTGCCCCGCGGTCGAAGCCGGCCGTGGGCCTGATCAGAACGACCGACCGCCCCAACCAAACTCGATGCCACCAGCGGTGGTCATCGCCCCCATGGCCGTCCTTGCTGTCACCACCATTGGGATGAGCTTGCGGAGCCGGTGCTAACCCTCACCCCGATTGCCCTGCCGGAACAGTCGTCAGAAAACTGCCGGGACAGTCACCGGAAAACCGCCGAAAGTCGCCAAAAAACTAGATTCATTGAAATTCGTCAGAAATCACCTGATTGTCCACCGAATCCCTCCAATCGAACCCTACTGAACTTCGGATGCCATAGGGTGCCGAATTCGAGCCACGAATCCCATGAGGTATAATTTATTTTAACTTAATTATTTAAAAGTATTGATTATTAGAATTGCATGCTAGGATTGGTGAATTGCGTGTTATAATTATATATATAAATGTAGAATTGATTAAGGATAAAATATGAAATTTATTTGATTGAGTGGTGTTAAAAATGGAGGCTAAGAAACTAATTAGGGTAACTAGGTAATGATCATGATCCTATGCAAATTAGCCTAAGTAGACTTGCTAGAATTGATATAGGTTGATGTGTGTTGATTGATGCGTGATGGATGTATGTGTGATATAGGATGTATGATGGCATCATGAGTGGGCGTTAGTATTTAGTTTTGTTGTGTAGGTACGGAGTAGGAGCTCGCTGCCTAGGCACGAGGACACACTTGGAGCTTCTACCAGGTCCATGTAGGACTCGTTCTCTATTTTATGCTATTCTACTGTGTATTTGATTTATTACATGTAGGATGTATTAAGTGGCGTTTTATCGGATCCCACTTAACTCGGGCCATTTAGCAAATAGTTTTCCAGATTAATAACCCTCGAGGATGAGATCCCTTGAGTTTGTTTTCGAACTTCAGATCTAGCTCACAATGCCTTCAGGCCTATTGTATAAATCCCAACCTAAACCTATATATATGTATAGTTTTCATGTTTTCAGTAAGAGATTGAATGAGGGAAATCTGACTACCGTGCTACGCGAGTGGGCACGTGTGAGTCGATAGTGGGCTCTGGAATGGTGTGCACGTGTGAGTCGATAGTGAGGGAAGGGATGAGTTTTATAAAAAAAATGGGGTTGGCTTGGTGATGTGATAAGTATGAGTGTCATACCTGAAGAGGTATGGGTTGACTTGGTGATGTCATCGATATTGGTGTCATACCTAAAGAGGTATGGCTTCATTAGATACAAAGATATGAGTTGGGTTAGCTAAAAAGGTCTGAGTTGGATTAGCCCAAAACCAAAGAACTTAGGGTTTTGTACCCTAAAGCTATTGGGCCCACCTCAAAAATTATATTGCATGTCCCAAAGGGGAGTTAAGACAGTCTGAAAGGTTATAAAAAACACAATGAACATACAAAAGACAAGAGAGGGACATGGTCGTAGCATCTAACTCTATATGACTCACCTGCACCAAAAATGAAAAAGCAGGACATGTAGCATCCAAATAGGCATACCGAGTATCGACGGAGGCTAAGGCCAAGCAAACTTACACCATACCATACATGAACCATGGCAAGAAGGGTCGACTTAAGTAACCCAAATCAGGTAACAACTGAACCAACAGTTGAACCCTTAGACAGACGGCCTTGGTTTTACATGATTTATCAACTTGAGAAACAAACTTTCAAGTAAAACAAAAGAAAGCTTTAGCAAATGAACCTATTGATGCTCTTTATTCATTATTTACTATAAACATTTTTTATTTGTTTGCCTATTCTTTTATTTTAGTAACGTGGCAATTTTGATTTTGGCAAAAAGGTCCATGATTTCCGAAACATAAATAATGACATTGTCATTTATATACTTTATTGACAAGTGCTCCTTATATTATATCTAATTTATATATGGAAAGGTCATACTCCTACAAATCTGATTTTATCAAACTTGTATTTTCGTTTCAATAATCACTAATAAATTTAATTGAATTTGAAATTAAATAAAGGAATAGTGACCTTAATATTATATTTCACCAATTATTTTATATTTATCCTTATACAATTAAAAAAACAAACAAATAAGTTCAATTTTCGCCATCCATTTTTTTGTGTGATTAGGCATAAATAAGCGCTAAGCAACCCTACTTTTATGTTTTTAAACAAAGATTTCATTCTGACTTTTATCATTCAAATAAATAAAATGAAATCTTTAATAAGCTTCTTTATACGAATACTTTTATTTCTATATAAAAAAATTTATGGAGCATTGATTAAATAAATCCATTCATGATTTGATTCTATGAATCATATCCACAGCTAGGGATAGTACCAATCAATAAATTGAACAAACTTCATTAACATATCTTCGATATAGGATCAATGGTTTCAAATAAGTTTCAAATAAAAAATGAAATTGATCAATTTATTGATAAAACTATTTCGATTATAAGTGTATTGTAGAGGAATCAATAATTCGTTTGAGTATTTAATAAAAGAAAACGATGAAGTGTATGTTGCTGCTTTTTTAGAGATAAAGAACCACTCAAGTAATGTCTAAACCCGCGGATCAATGTAAAGATAACAAATATTGAAGCAAGGAAACGCTCTTTTGCAATTGCCTTACCTAAGACAAACAAAAGATGCTAGAGACAACTCAATAAATATATAAGCCCTTGAGCTCCTTGAGAATTAAATAATTTGAGTTATATGTATGAGCGATATTATTTGAAGAAGGAAGAACAAAAAATTACTTCAATTCTAGTCTAATTGATTATATCAAAAATACACTTACTGCATATAAGCATAAGTTCTCATCATTTTTCTCGAGACGTATGAGTAGAAAGCCTCTTACATATTTCGAGTGGTAAATCCACATCTATCCCAATGGGTTGTCTATCGAATCGTTGCAATTGATGTTCAATCACAAAGAGAGGGAAGGGATCTTCAGCAAGTTTGTTTTATGATCCAATCAAGAATCAAACATATTTAAATATTTCTATTGTTCTATACTTCCTTGCAAGGGTGCTCAACCTATAGAAACTATTCATGATATTTCGAGTTAGTCAAACAATTCTAGTTAATCAAACAAATGATGGCTCCATGTCTAATTTTTAGGAGTTGGTACTACACTACTCTACCCCTTTACCGGCTTGCTCAATTCATACTTAATTGTTCCTATATAAATTCTAAGGTCATATTTATATTTTATAATTAAAAAAAATATTAGTGTATTGTTATGACGAGATGGGAAAAGTGATCAAATGAATAGATAAAATAACTGGATTTATGAGGTGTAGGTATTACCATGAAAGGGTTTTTACTAATGGATTTCATTTTAGAAGGTAAAGAGTCGGTCTTATATTGGACAAATTCTAGATTTATCCTTTCGCCCCTAATTTATTCCCCTATTTACACTTTGTTTCTTATTTATGTGGTGCCAATCCAACAAAAATTAAATTCTTTGAAATTCATTTTTTTCATTAATTGAATATTTTTGTTCATTATTATATTATCCTTATTCATTTTCTTTTTCTATTATTATTATTATTTTCAACACGCAATTCAAATTGACAAAGGTGGTGTATTGATCAAATATAATTTGATCGATTTATCCATGATCAAACACTTGATTTATTAATTTCACACTTCACTTCACAAAAAAGATGGATTCACAAAACTGACTAGAACAAAAGAAGTCTCTTTTTCTTTTTTAGTTGGATGCAAACAATTTGTGAAAAATTGTACAGGAGCCATGCTCATTTATATGTTTCTTCCATTTATATACCTTTTCCATTTATATATCTTTTCATAGTAGAGTCCCTTTTCTATGGACCCCAGCACTAGAGTTCATTTTTTAGTCTAATCTATTCGTTTTTGTTTCTTTTATATTTTCCTCATAGATTCTTAAATGATTTATTTAGATTTTTCACTATTTACTAGTTATAGTTTTGGTAGGTGGGTCCTTATTATAACTATTTTAAATATACAAAAAATATATATTACGATCATATTTATACATCATATTCAATGGAGAATTAGAAGAATACCTGTTCGGGCGCGGGTCTCGTCCGCTGGTGCGGGTTAGAGTGTTCCCGCGTCGGGTTGGAAGGGTTCGGTGGGACCGAGGCGCCCTTGCCGCGCAAAGAGACAGCGGGATGAGACTAAAGAGTCACAAGTATCCAATAACACTTAGACAATTCTTATGCACTCGGTGGGATGGCCATTTCGACACACACACTCCGACAGGACTTCTCCGAGCTTACCGGGTGTGCCCAGCACTTGGCCCCCGACCAAGGCTGGTTGCAGCCACACACCGGCAATCCCCCTTACCCGACACTACCTCACATCTCCACGCAAGGAGGCACTCACCCACACTTGATCACTTTTGATCTGATTTTGTTTTTCTCCCCCTCTACACAAGGATAACATCTCCTTATATAGACACCCGGCTGAAGTGCTGCACGCCAACACATGCACCCCTTGGTGCTTGGTGTTCCGGCTTCCACCCCTTTCCCTCCTTCCGAATAAATCTCACGTATCTTATTTCTATTAAATTAGGCATAACCACGGGTTCAACCACGACTGGCTGGGTTAACCGTCATGATTGAGCCGAGGGGTGCGGTGACAAATTTGGACGAACAATACCCCATCCTTAATCCTCACTAGGCCGGACTATTACAAAATCTTGTTTTGATTCTAAGATGGGGATCAAATCAATTCATCATTGGTTTGAGTCAATAAATGGAAAAGAGCTCTAAACATTCAATTTTAGGGAAACCCGAAGTGACAAGTTTTTTCTCATAAGTCAAATAATTGGCCCGGTCTAATTAGATGTTAAAAATATATTAATGTCTGATGCGGAAAAGGGGGGTTCTCCTGCAAGTGAATCATCAACTCCTTTTTTGAATTCTAATTATTCAATATTCTTTCATTTTTTAGATTCTTATGGGAAAAGTAATGTGTAGAAGAAATGGCATTCTGATAAAAAATTTATTTCCAAAATCAAAAGAGCGATTTTTTAGATTCTTATGGGAAAAGCAATGTGTAGAAGAAATGGCATTATGAGAAAAAATATTTCCAAATTCAAAAGAGGGATAAGATTGCAAGAATGAAGGATTTGTAACCACTCCCTGTAATTGGAACGAAAGGTGGGATAGAAGAAAAAGGAAGATCCGTCGATTTGCCTACTTATCTTCGAAGTTTCCTTCCTTTCTTACGGATACCCCATTTTAACTATATTGCACTACGTATGAATTGTTAATCTAAGAAGTCTTCCACACTTTTTGGTCATTCCAAATGGAAAAATTCAAAGGATATTTAGAAACAATTAGATTTGAGCAAAAGTGCTTCCTCTATCCAGTTCTTTTTCATGAATATATCTATTCATTTGTCATGATTATGGTTTAAATCGATCGATTCCTTATGAGTCCATAGAAAATTTAGGTTATGGCAATCAATCTAGTTCACAAATTGTGAAACATTTGATTATTCAAATGCATAAATAGAATCATTTTCCAATTTCTTGTAATGAAAATGATTTTCAACAAAATCAATTGTTGGTGTGAAAAAACAATTTGGGTTAAAAAATAACATCAGAGGCCTTTTCAATTATTGTGGAAATTCCATTCTCCTTCCAATTAATGTCTTGCCTAGAAAAAATAAAGAGAAATAGAAAAACCTCAAAATTTATGATCTCTCCATGCAATAATCCCTTTTTTGAGGACAATATATTCTATTTATATCATATATCAGATGTATCAATACCGTACCCTATTCATCCATAAATTTTAGTTCAAACATTTCGTTACTGGATACAAGACGTTCCCTTTGCAGCCAATCTTTTTATATTATATTGTCATTCAGGCTGTTTGTAAAACCTGTGATCTTGAGTCATGGTTTTATAGTATGAACCGGTCGGTTCGACTATTATTTTCAGTTAGGTCAATTTCAAAACATACGTACCAAGCCTAGACCGGTCTTGTGTTGTGAACCATGAGAGTCATGTGTACCCAAATATATGATGATAACGTTAACAAGATAGTAGCAGAATGAGTTATCAGAATATAAGAGATGCGTCCAGATTTTCTTTATTTATTTTAATTAGATTGTAGAATTATTTTTAAGCTGAATAATACATTAGGACGCATTATGGGCAGTTTCGTTGGGTTATTAGTTATAGAGCGTGTCATTGTAATGTTGTGATGTGTATTATATTTTATGGGATTTCCCCTATTTTTCTAGACTTTTTGGAATCGTTGCAAGTTAGTATTATTTTTCTCGAGTCGGAGTCGAGTTAAGCTTTAATTACAAGATGACCACTCATTTTTCTCCCCGACCACTCATTTTCTCCCATCTACTCGTTTTCTTCCCCTGACACCTTATGAGATGACTCCTAATCTTATGGTGTGATTGTAAATAGGTGTTGGTTTAAATTTAAATGTATGTTAACGGATGATAATAGTGAATTAGAGTTTGAATTTAAATGTATGTAAATAGATGTTGTATTGTATGGATTGATGTGGAGTGTAACATTCATTCATTATACTGGGCATTAGTATTTAGTCTTGATGTGTAGGTACGGAGTAGGAGCTCACTACTTAAGTGCACAGACACGATTGGAGCTTCTGCTAGGTCCGTTAGGACTCATTTCCTATTTTACACTCTATTCTATTGTGTATTATTTTATTACTTGCAGAACAAGTTAAGTGTCGTTTAATTGGATCCCACTTAACCTGGGCTATTTAATCAACCAGTTTTCTTAATTAGTAAACCTCAAGGATGAGATCCCTTGAATATATTTTTGGAAACAAGATCTACTACAAGTTACCTTTGGGCTTATTATATAAATCCCTTCCTAGGCCTATATATATAGTTTTATCGAGTTTTTAGTAAGACGAAAGATAGGAAAACCGACTTGGACATACTATGAGTGGGTGCACGTGCTAGTCAAAATGAGTTATTTCAATCCTGAAGGATCCTGACAACTCCTGTTTTGAGCTCCTCACACCCAGAGAAACATGGAGGTTTATAGGTACGGTTTAGTACAGTGCACATCCGGACCTGTGGTTCAACGGGTACTAAAGGCGACTACCTGAGAGTACTCGGTCTTCGTGTTCAAGGCCAGCAGAATTATGGAGGAAAAGAGAGGGTTGAGGATATATACGTAGTCCCTTGGGACCAAAAAATGAAATGAGAAAATGCCGAGAGGGGCATTAGCAGCAACAAAGTAGTCAGTTTAGGATGCTATCGGGTCTGCAGCCCAATGGCTCCTTAGTAGGTTGCCCTTCAGAGAGTTCACAAGAAGTATATGAATGTTTTCCTTCATATGACAGTTTGCTCTTATGGCCAGTTTTATATTAGTTATATTTTCAGACCAGTAATAGTTTTTATTGATGTGTTTTTATAATATATGTAGGTGATGATCATGAGTAGGATGAGCCAACCTGGACGGAGGAACAGTGACGTCTCTTGCATACACACATGTCAGATGATAGCATGTTTAATATTTTGAGGATGATGTAATGAAATGTAATACATGATGATGTGATGTGATATGATGTATATTGCAGTAGAAAGATTGCTAACAATGACCTGTTAATAAATATGTTCAGACATTCAATAAGTACAACAAGTAAATTAAGGCCCATAATTGATGAGAAATGTGAATAGAAAGCACACATGAGTTGAAACCCAAGCTTCAGAATGATTATATAGTAGATTAGAAAGTTGTGTGAATAAAAATGTATGATATATATATATATATATATATATATATATACATGTTGATTTGATAGGGTGGCCCTTAATTGCACTTTTAGGGAGGACTTAGTTGGTCTTATTTTACGAATCTTATCGATTTTCATCGTAATTATTTGGTATATGAATTGGTTGACATGTCATCTATGTAGTAGCATGCTAAGGATATTTTTGCATTCATCTATGTATAAAGATTGACATTTCTATCATGAGAAGCCGAGAGTAGATCCACAGGAGTTGGGTTCTAGTTAGCTAACCTAACCAAGACCAGTGACATTCTGGTTTGGTTCCCAAGCATGAACCGGATTTGCGGTGTTACATTGTTTCATTAGCAAAAAATGAATGTTCATTCTTATTAATATAGAATTCTCATTTATATGAATGGAAATCCATATTCCTTTTTATTTGTAAACAATCTTCTCATTTATGATCAATATCATGTGAATCCCTTCTTGAATGATTCTATTTCTATAGGAAAATAGAACATCTTGTCGTAGTGCTTCGTAATGATTTTCAGATGGCTTTGTGGTTGTTCAAGGATTGTTTGATGTCTTATGTTAAACATCACGAAAATCCCTTTTGGTTTCAAAGGAAACAGAACTTTTGGAAATATCCACTTAATCCATTTATGGAAATGTAATTTTCACTCGTGGTCTCAATTGTGTTGGATCCATATAAACCAATTAGATAATTGTTCCTTCTATTTTTTGGGCTATGCTTCAAGTCTACGAAGAAATCTTTTGGTGGTAAAAGTTCAAATGTTAGAGAATTCATTTCTAATGGAGACTTCCGTTAAGAAATTAGAAACCACAGTCCCTATTAATTCTCTTATTGGTTCATTAGCAAAACAAAATTGTTGTAACCTATCAGGGGATCCAACTAGTAAGGCGATTTGGGCAGATTCATTGGATTCTGATATCATGGAACGATTTGGACGTGTATGCAGAAATCATTCTCATTATTACAGTGGATGTTCAAAAAGATTCAGAAATTTTGTATTGAATCAAGTATATATTTCGAGTTTCTTGTGCTAGAACTTTGGCTGGTAAACATAAAAGTATGGTATGTGTCTTTCTGAAAATATTAGGTTCGGGATTTTTGAAGGAATTCCTTGTCAAAGAGGAACAAGTTCTTTCATTTTTCATCCCAATATCCTACACTACTCGTATAGGTCAAATAAAGATAAAGAACATGTTTGGTATTTGGATATTACCCACAGAAATGACTTAACCAATCATATGATTGGTCATAAGACTCCATTAATGTAATAGGAATACTTAAATGAAGTAAGAAAAATAAAAAAAGTTAGTATTATCATTTTTTTTCATTTCATTCTAAAATGTTGATATGGTGCAGTCGTAGTTCTTGAATTCATTAATTATTCAAATGTCTTGAAACATATCTAGGAATGAATTTTTGATGTATACATAGGTAAAGCCATGTGCAATGAAAAATGCAAGCAAGGTTTGGGGAGGGACCCGTCCACTATTGTGAGATAGTTATGGTTGCCACGAGTGAATTCAGCTATATGATATCCTCCATCATATTCCATTGATTGGCTATAATACTTGACAGTTGTCCACAGGGTTTTTTGCTAACAGCATTGATGACTACATTACCCTTTTCTAGATGACAAGCTATATTGAAATCATAGTCCTTGATGAACTCTAGCCATCTCCTCTACCTAAAATTTACATCTTATTCTATGAAAATATATTTGAGATTCTTGTGATCGGTAAATACCTTAAATTTAGCTCCATATAAATAATGTCTTCACACTTTGATTGGAAAACACTCTCCCAGTTCTAAATCATGGGTAGGGTATTTTTTTCACACACTTTCAACTACCTTGAAGCATAAGCCATTACTTAGTCATTTTGCATAAGTACTGCTCCATACCCTTGATTAGAAGCATCACTATAAGCAACAAAGTTATCTACTTGTGGCAATTTAAGAACCGGCTCTAAAGTCAAACACTTCTTCAATGTCTGAAAACTCTTTTCACATTCTGAATTACATTTGTTTTTCTTGTCATTCTTTGTTAGAGCTGTTAAAGGAATTGTGATGGCAGAGAAATTCTTGATGAATCTCCAATAATACCGTGCAAGATCTAGAAAACTCTTAACTTCAATGACATTCTTTGGATGACTACATTCCATTGCTGCTGTTAGTTTAGATGGATCAACTGAAACACCATCGTTAGATATTGTGTGACCAAAGAATAGAACTTCCTCCATCCAAAAGTCACATTTTTTAAATTTAATATACAACTTATTCTTCCTCAGTACTTGTGTCAATCTAACATGTTTTTCATGAAGTTGTTCATTACCAGAGTAGATTAATATATCATCCACAAAAATAATGACAAAATCATCTTAATATTCATGAAATACTTGGTTCATGAGGTTCATGAAAGCTCCTGGAGTATTGGTGAATCCAAAAGCGTAACAAAAAATTCATAGTGCCCATATCTTGTTATGAAGGCACTTTTCATGATGTCCACTTCCTTAATCCTCAGTTGATGATATCTTGACCTTAGATAAATTGTAGAGAACACTCTAGGTGATTTTAGTCGATTAAATAAGTCATCCATCCTTGCTAATGCGTACTTATTCTTGATTATGATTTGATTCAACACCGATAATCAATACATATTCTGAGTGAGCCATGTTTCTTCTTAACAAATAATACTATTGCTCCCCAATGAGAAACACAGGCTTGATAAATCTCTTGTCAAGCTTTTCCATCAGTTTAATTTTGAGTTCTTGTAACTCTACAGGTGTTGTAGGGTGCCATGCATACTGGACTAGTCCCTAGCAGTAAGTTCATGGAGTAATCCATCTCCATGTCTGCAGGTACACCCGGTATCTCATCTGGAAATACATCTAATAATGATGGGTCGACCCCTTGGATTCTGGTTGAGCTTCTACTACACTAGCTAGGAACACTTGGCATCCTTGTCTAAGATATTTAGTTGCTTTGACATAGGATATAATACATGGATGGTTCACTACACATCTCCTTGAAATAATATCTGATTACCCCTAGTGAATCTTCATGTGACAATATTACTTCTCTTTTCTTGCACACTATGATGGCATGGTTCTTGGACAATCAATCCATCCCTAAGATTACATTAATCCCCACCAAATAATCTAGGGGTAGAAATTCTACACTATTGATTTCCCTTGTACCTGCATTAGGATAGGTCCTACTTGTTTGTCAAGTAGCATTTAATGTCCATTAGGTGTACAGACAATTAGTGGTGGGTCTAAAATCCAAGGTTTTAACCCAATTTTTCTTGCTAAACTATATGACATGAAAGAATGTATGCAACCTAAATCAACAAGATGTAAAGCTGCAATTATAGAGATAGTGATCATATGTTGAACTAAATTGATTCAAAGCTGTATCTCCTGCATTAGCTGCATTTAATTTGGCTGGAATTGGTGCATTGTCCTTCTTTTCCTTGAGTTTAGGTCAATTTTTCTTGATATGACCAGCTTCTCCACAAGCATAGCATTTGTGGGAAGTTTTTAGGCACTCTCCCGTATGGCGCTTCTTGCAACTAGGGCACACTGTATTTGTATTTTCATCCTTGTTCTTCTTTCTCTTTGTATCCACATTCTGCTTATTGCTCTGAGTTTGTGTTGGCTTGCTATAATTGTTTGAGGTTGAGTTCCAAGTATTATTCTTGCTCTTGCCATTCTTCTTGTTCATTGGACCATACTATTCAGTAAGAACTTCTTCAGCCAAACATTCAATAGCTACTGCTTCAGGAAGTGTCATCGGTCTTTGACTTGGAACCCAATCCTTGAGTAGAAAACTAAGTGCCCATATGAACTAGTTGGTCTGAGTTCTTTCTGTAGCACACAATCCTAGTGAAAATCACTCCAATTGGATAAACTTCTGCTCTAAATTCATGTATAGTCAAGTTACCCAGCTGGAAGTTGCTTGATTCTCTAGCTTTCTGCTCCCTGACCAGCTCCAGATAATAAGTCATTGAATGCTTCTGTGAATTCAGCCCAAGAAATTGTCTCAAAGTGGCAACCAAAGAAAGGATTATCGTTGTGCCACCTCCCACCAAAATATTGCTTCCTCTTCAAACATGAAAGATGCAAGTCTTGCCAATTGATTGTTGGGAACCACCATTGCCCTACAGGTTTTGAGCATGTTTAGAGTCCATGCTTTTGCTTACCAGGTTCAGTGGTACCCTTAAAATACTTAGCATTGTTCTTGATAAATTTCTCCAAAGCCTGACAACTTGCCCTTTAGTGGGACCCACCTATGGGTATATACAATATATATATATAGACAAAAAGCTCGGATCAAGATTGTCCAAAATAAAAACTGACTTGAGTCCTAAAAGTGACTCTATAGGCAGGAATCAAAGGGAGAAGGCTAAATGGGTCTCGAATCCTGAATTCAATCAAGCTGGGCCTCTAGAGGTACAATCAAGTGATTTGAAATTCGTATACTGGATGGACATAAAATACTGAGAAAATCCCAAACATATACTAAATGCTGCAATGACGTAGAATTAGGCCTAAAAACCTAGCTAAGTCATAAAAGAATCATTTGTATACCTCATGTATGTGATAACTTATGTTCTTTTGTATATATCATATGCATGTGGGGCATACTCAACCATCATAACATGCCAATATGGCCATATTGGCCCCATACTCATATTTTTCAAATTTTTCTGGCTCAAACCGACTCAAGACTTGCCCAAACCAAGCAACCTACAAACGGGTAAAACCCTAAGCCAAAACTGGGGTTCTATAGGCATTTTATGGCGACAGGCATGCCCTTGGCCCCGTTGTACCTACTTGCAAATTTAGTGCCATTCGTCTCCCTTTGCCTAGACAGTGTCCACCTATTTGTGCCCTAGTCTGCCGAGTCCAGCCCAGCCCAAACAATAGTTAACCTAGACCAAGTTGACTCGGCTCGACTAAATCTGACTAGCCCGTTGACTCCATAACTCATTTTTAACCCATTTTTCCCATTTTTCATCGGTTCCCAGTCTTTTGAGGCTCTTTGCATTAGTTTAGATGTATATTCACTTCATTTTGCATATTTTGATATCATGAGTTCTCTTATTTATTACTATTTAATTGTTATTGATTCATTATTTAATATATGTCTTGTATGATTATTTATTCTTATTGGTGTGGTATTTATTTGTTAATATTATTCTTGCTCATGTTTACCTTATTTAATTTAATTAATTATTATTTCTTTTTACTCGTGCTCATGTGATCATTTATACAAATCTAGTCATACAGTTATATATTTGATATTTACACTATTGTTAGTAATTATCTTTTCATTTGGTTACTTATTTATTTATAAATTTAATTATTTTGGACGGATCACGTACGTCGTGAACCCATTACTATCTCTGGCATGTTTATCTCCATGTGTCTATCTCCCCAGAGGTAGCTACTATCAACTTGGCTCAGGTTATCCAACCATGCATGTTTGATCCGGAGGGGTCTAGATCATAGTGGTGACATGTACGATGGAAAAATAATGTTGACCTCACACTGGTCTCCTAGGAATCTTGAGTAACTATTCGCATAAGCGCTAATTGGTTCTCATTAGCAATCACTGATCTAGCCCTGGCAGATCGAGTGAAATCCGGTCAACCGTCTAAATCTGTGGTCAAATGTAATCTTGCTCATTCTTGGTGTTTTCCTACCTGTCTATTGAAGAGTGACCAACAATACTCTTGGAACAGACATACACTAGTCGAAGAAGGGGAGGCAGTGAAGTGTCCATGGGACTATAGATCCACCTCACTACTCATCCTCATCCACTGCTATCACCTGAAAGTGGTCTATCTCAAGTCATCTATCCAAACTCTCATCTGTGCTCCAAGTACTTCAGTGGCCCCACTATCATAGCCACATCCTTCATCCACAGGGATCTGTCTGAAGGTCCAATTTCTCCAAAGTAGGCCTCAAACTATGCCTAATGGATTTGTCTAGGGCACACGGTAGTCCAACTCATGTGCCAACTAACTTTGTCAGTGTCTTCATACTTCCAACTCCTTGTATGTGTCATCTCTGATAACTTGTCTCACAGTATAAACCATGTCCCAAGGAAGGACTGATGTGGTGACATGCAAAAGATGGACAAGTGTTGTAATGTCCCCAGTGCCCCAAATACTCCTGGTCACTATTCGTCTCAACTTCAGCTAACTGAATATGTGAACACTCTAAGTAGTCCAAATCTTTGGCATAGTAAAGGAAAGGACGTGTCTCTAAACTCATCATGACATGTCTGTGAGATCCATACTGGCATCTACTGAAATCATGATCTCATATCCATCTCATAATTTCTATAAACATTGAAACTTGCATTGCTTAGATTTGACTGAGCAAAAATCTGAAACACTAAGAAAATACCAAAAGAAATACCTGTCGGCTTGGCTAAGGACAGCTCCACACACTTGGCTCAAAATGAAAGTCTTCCATCTCAATCGACCAAGACATGGCTCTGATACCAACTTGTAACACCCCGATTTCGGTTCACCTAAGAACCGAATCAAAAATATTACGATCGAGTCGAGTCATGTTTAAAGTTGTTGGTCGGTAAGACTCGATCGATACAATAGATCGAAACAACCTTCTTGGTGTCATGAGAATGAAAGACATTGTTAAATATACGTCAAAACACATCAAATATAAGTGAAAGTAAGAAAAAAATAATATGCTCTGAGCTCAAGTGTGTATAGCATTTATCTATCCTTCCACCAAAGTCGACTCAAGATTTGCAAGACCTACATATATTATATAAAAAACGTCAGTAACGAGTGTTACTGGTCCAAAAAATAACTAATACAAATCTGGCAAATGGGTATTCCATTACCCACGAAAACTTATGAAACTTCAAGATTGCCTCACACTAGGCGGTAAGCAAACATACTTAAACAAGTGCCAGCTTACATGCATCAATGCTGTCACTGACTAATATATCTTATACAAGTATTTGGTAGTCATGCCACATCCCAATGAGAGCAAAGGAGTTATAAGCTCGAAAGAAAGTCCCTTCTGTCTGTAATTTCTAAAATACCCACTTCACAAGACAAATAGAAAGGATAATAGCTAATGAAAAATAACTACCTGCACTTGCAATTGAAGAGACTTGAGGTACTCAATGGCTTCATCTAACATGGAGGCTTTGTCTGACTGTTGATAGTCACAGGCAAACAGTACATCAGAAGAAAGATTGCAAAAGAAAAATCATATAAATGCACTACAGCCTATATACAACTTCAAAAGTAATCCAGAACTGATGAGAAGAGTAGACAAGTAGTTTACCTTGTTACAGTGTGGAATAAGTTCTTGCAAATCCTTCATCTTCTCATTAATTCTATCCCTACCTTCCTCTGAAAGTATTCGTGGGTGCTCAATAAATACGCAGCTAGAAAACTTGTACATCTCCACGTCATAGAAGCAGAACAAAAAACTCACCCTCTCGGACAGATTATGGACCTCCGCAGCACGGATTTCGCCTCGTAGAATTAGATCCGCGAGCAGCTTTCTTTTTTCTCTACATAATCATACTCAGCATCCTTGTCACCGTTGCATTGATACAGTTTGTAACAAAGCAGGCAAGTTCAGTAAATTTGTTTTAACACATATATGCAAGATCAAATCGTCACCCAGTTGCTATAAACCAGTACTGTGCAACTTGCAAAGTACCAACTTTTTCCATTGGTTACGAAGTAGAGCTCTGTCTATCACAAACCCATGATAATGATTCTTTGACCAACTATTATCATTTAAAGATTAAGCCAAAGCTGGCCTCTTACTTTAATCACAATCCGTTGATGATTTAAAGCAGGATCTTAACAATGCTAATGATGATTAAGACATACATACCCAACCAGACAACCTTATAAATATGAATAAAAAAATGCTAAGCAAATGATTAGTGAACTAACTAACCTCACTTAGCCCCACGACCTCACCCCCTTTCCTCGCCTT
>JAURVB010011965.1:0-15011 GCA_033002965.1 Piper betle | reverse complement strand
TTAGGTTTTAAAATCCAAATTACCATTTTACCCATACTTAAATAATTTAATAAAAATCATACCTAGGGTATTTTAGTAATTTATTAAAAAACCGATTCCGATTTAAATCACCCGATTCCGATTCCGAGTTAAATTGGTTGGAATCGGGCGAAATCGCCCGATTCGAGCCGATTCGGCCCCGAAATTAGATCGGCGCGACGCCGATCCAATTTAAATCGGCCGATTCCACTCGGAATCGGCAGATTCGTGCAACTCGACTTCAAGAGAGTTTGAGAGCTGCAACTTCGATTTTCTCTGCCTTTTGCCTTTTTCACAGCATCGTGGCCTTCAAGCCCAAATAATTTGAGCGTCGCAACTTTGTTTTATTTCTGAATTTTCTTGATTTTTTATTCATTTTTTCGCTCATTTTCTTCTCGATACATTTGTTCCATATCCATGCAACATTAAGTGCGAATTAAACATTAGCTAGAATCATAATATAACATTAAGATTAACCAACTTGAAGCAAAACTTAAGATTAAACTAAACTAAATTTTTTTTTAAAACTTGATAAAAATTTCGAATACCAAACACAATAAAGCACGCAAAACTAGGGAATATGTAGATATATCACAAACTTATCATTGACCTCTTTTCTTTCGTCGATTCTTAGCCCGTGCAACTCTTTCTTACGAGATATATTTCCGGGTATAAAAGTGCCCTCAATAGAAAGGGTGATTTTATGGGATATGCCTCATTACAAAAACGGTGCATTTTCTAGATTATGATTCATTAAATTAAAGGTTATATCTACAGCGTTGTACCTTTTTTCTTGAAAATTTCCCTCCCAAAATTTTCCTATAAATATTGGTCCTTTTTAAATATATTTATTCTTATTGAAGTTTTAAAATATGGTGGTCTTTATTTTGTGTGTTTTGTTATTAAATTATTATTATTTAATCATACGATAAGATTTTTCATTTTATTATTAGTTTTTTATATTATTTTAAAAACTCGATGACCATCTATTAAAAATTGTTCTTTTTGAGTGTAGTTCTCTAATATTTTTTGTTTTTATTATATGTCTATTGATTATTATACTTCACCTATTGTGAAGTATATATTGTATGTAGGTAATCAATTTTTCTCTATTATTATATGAATTTTTTACTTGAAAAGGGATTTTATATTACCAAGAACTAGAAAATTAGGCCTAATTACTAGAAAAAGGAGATAAAAATTCAAATTGTCTAAAATACCCAGGCGGTTGATCTCAGCTGTCCTTGGCCTATGGGCAGCCACCTAGGTTTACGACCGGTTAATTTTTTTCAAGTCATTGGTGAGGGGTAGCTAGATCTAGCCTTGCGACGATCGGGATCTGACTACCCATGCCACCCCACCATTGTCGGTGATCTTTTTAAAAATAATTCTTAAATATGTCGATCCGTCAGTGGCTGTCAGCAACAAGATCTTGCTTGGGGTGACCAAATCCTGTCGCCCAAGCCAGATCTTGACGGTGGTGTTTTGTTTTTCTTATATGTCCATTGATTAATGTACCTCACGCATTGCAGGCGTGTTTTGGTAAGTATAAATTATACGCAGCTAATTAAATTTTATTCTATTATTATATGAGCTTTTTACTTGAAAAGGGAGAAAATTTTGATATTACCCGGTAGTAGAAAAATTAGGCCTAATTACTAGACAATGGGATAAAAAATTGAATTGTCTAAAATACCCTTCCTTACTTTTTTTAAAAAAACTTAAGTATTGGCCACCCGGCCCTTAGCCTGGCAGCCAAGATCCGGTCGTCTTGGCTACCCAAGGCCAAGGCGGGTGGATCTTGGCCATCCTCAACTTACGGGTGGATCTACCTGCCGCCTAGGAAGACCAATTTAAATTTTTTTAAGAAAGTCATGAGCAACGTGGGAGGCCGAATTTAGCCTTGCAATGGCTGAATATGGCCACCCTCCCCACCCACTATTGTCGGCTGCCACCATCAATGAGATCTGGCTAGGGGCGACCAAATCCAGCCTCCCCAAGCTAGATCTTGCTAGAGGTGGCTACTAGTCTTGGCCGGTGGCAACTAGGTTATTTATTTAAATAAATTATTATTATTTAAATAGGAAGGTAGTTTTGCCATTATAATAAAGTTTTCCCTTTTTAATTATTATACCTAATTTTTTCACCATTTTATAATATAAAAAACTTTCACCCTTATTTTGATAAAAAGATATCCTCGAGATAACAAAAATTTTGGCTCATCCTGCGAGTGACGGCGTGCGTCTCCACGGCCAAAACCAGTTCCTCAAGATAATCCATGTATATTCTTTGTTAATGCACATACCTATGCATGTAGTACGTACTCGTTTTATGGAGCCGAGCACTACTACTCCCCTCTCCCACCCATGGTTGCAAAAAATGGAATCGGAATTAGAATTGGTTTAAATCAGACAACCCAGTTGAATGGGTCTGAATCGGTCCTATACAAAAATTTCAATTTAGTCAAAATTAATGGGTTATTAGTATAAAATATGTCATTCTAATGTAATTTTCATGTTATAATGTGTAATATATTTTATGATATTTTTTAAATATTTTTTGGATTTTTTAAAAATTATTTAGAGTTAGTTATTATTTTTTACTTAAGTTGGAGTCGAGTCAACTCTTAATTACAAAAATGCCACTGATATTTCATCCCCCATCTCCCCCCACCATTGCCCATGTACCCTCCCCGATCGCTGCTGCCGCCTCGACCCGCCGCCCCGTCGCCCCGTCTCTGCCCTCGCCTCCCTGTCGCCCAGTCGCTCCCCCTCCCTCCCCCTCACCCCCTGTCCTGCCCCCGTTGCCCCCTCGCCCCTTGTCCTGACCTCGTCGCCTCCCGCCCGACCCTCCCCGCCGCCCGTCGCCCCCCCTCGCCCCTATCCTGCCCCCATCGCTCCCCCTCCTCGCCTACCGCCTTGCCCCTCCCCGCCGCCCCGTCGCCCCCTTCCCTCGCCTCCCGCCCCGCCGCCCAAAGCCACCCTCTAGCCCTGTCACCCCGTCGTCTCCCCTTGCCCCCTGCCCTGTCACCGTCCTCACTGAGTCACCTGTCGCCCAGTCGCCTCCCTCGCCGCTCGCCCCCGCCGCCCCGTCCCCGCCGCCATTGCCACCCAGCCCCAACCCACCCCTCCACCCCCACCCAGTCACCCGCCCCCCCTCCCTCACCCCCACCCAGTCACCCGTCACCGCCCTCGCCGCCTCCCAGCCGCCGGCCGGAATCAGCTAATTCACAGATTGATTCGAGCCTAGCCAATTCAGAGGGTTTTTTAAATCTGATTGCCGCTGATCCGATTTACGCATCACTACTCCCACCACCTCTCCTTCTTCTTCTATTACCTCCGATGCTCTGCCACCACCCCCACCGCCGGCACCCGCTGCCACACTCCTCCTCGCTGTGGTCTCCATCCTCGCCGCCACCACCACCACCTTCCCTACTCCCTTTTTCTCCACCACTGCCGCCACCACGACCACCACCATCTCCGCCGTCAACGACCTCCCTGCTGGCTTCTCTCCGCCGCCACAGGTGCCCACCCCCGCCGCATCGGACGAACAAGACCCAGTTCGCGAGAAAGGATGCGACCTCTTCAACTGCCGTTGGGTGGTCGACGGCGTCGACGTGCAACTGCGGTACCCCCTGGTCGTGCCCCTTCGTCAACGCCGCCTTCAACTGTGAGCGGAACGGCCGGCAGGACTCCGGCTACTTGAAGCTCCTGTGGCAGCCCAACCATTGCCACCTCCCCAGGTAATGCTCAAGATCTCACCTTTTTCCGACTTGTTGTCACCCTCTTGATCAAGATTTGAGCAATGGAGGTGATTTGTATCTTGTTCAGGGTGGAGGGGAAGGAGATTGTGGAGGTGTTGAGGGGAAAGAGGGTGGTAATGGTGGGCGACTCCTTGAACAGGAACATGTGGCAATCACTGCTCCGCCTTCTCAGAGAATCCATGGCCGACAAGAATAGAGTCTCAGGTGTTCGCCGGAGCAAAGACTACTTCGACGTCAAATTATACGTACGTGCATGCATGCATGGATACATATATGAATACTATTTTGATGTCATATTTTCACCGTTTCAGATGTTGGGAATGGATAATGCTACCATCTTTGTCCATGGTTTTGCAGGATTACAACACATCTATTGAATTCGCGAAGTCGCCGTTCCTTGTACAAGAAGAAGGGGAGTCGAGGGTTCGTCTAGATGTGATGCACAGGGTTTTCTCCAAGTACAAAGGGGCAGACATCGTCGTCTTCAACACCGGCCATTGGTGGACTCATGACAAACCATCCAAAGGGTGAACACAGCTAGAGTCATTGATCTCTTTCTTTCCTCAATCATGCCAAGCAGCTTCAAATCTATTAATGTTGGTCAGTAAGGATTACTATAAAGAAGGGGATGTAGTGTACCCGGAGACGAGGCCATGGTGGCGTACAAGAAGGCTTTGAGCACTTGGGGCAAATGGGTCGACGCCAACATCGACTCCAACCGCACCAAAGTCTTCTTCCGAGGCTTGTCTTCCACCCATTTCCGGTGCCATTTCCTTCCATTTCAATTCAACCCTAATGGCTTCTCTGTGTATTTGTCAAATGTTTATAAACAGCAAAACTAACTTCACAATTTTTGTAAAACTTAATTAGGTTGTTAATTAGGTTTAGTTAAGTTTGAATCTTCGATCGATCAATTTGAATTAGTTCAACTATTTTCTTCTTCATGTTAGGGTATATTTAGATTTAGAGAAAGAGAAATTAAGCGCAAATAAAGGTATATTTTTCTTGTTTGGTTTGCAAGAAAATCGAAGAAGAAAAAGAAACCTGTTTTGTATATTAATGATGGAAAATCCCTTTATAACAATTTATTCATAAAAAAATACAAAAAAGAATTATGCTAGATTAATTGTCCTTTTTCTAATTTAACACATAAGAACAATGACCAGAAAATCGATTTTTGTTCTTTTTATTTCTCACATCCACTTTTCTTTCACTTTTTTACCATCCAAACATTATATCTTAAGTACATGCATTAGCCAAATGTTTATATACAGTAAAAGTAAGGTTAAAATCTTATTGGTGAAACTTAATATAAGGTGCTTAATTATAGGTCTAATTGAGCTTATAAATCTCGATTTATTGAGCGTTTGATTTGATTTAGTTTTACTAAGTTTTTGATCATGCTAAGTAATGGAATCTAAGCAAAGAAATGAATGACTTATTCTGCATCTGTTTTATATATGTTTTGCTCTGCGCGAATAAAATTTAAATTATCCGTTATGAATTTTGTGTCACTTGGCAGTCAAATGAAGTCAATATATATAATAAATCATGAATTTTGATTTAAAACCATAATTGAAAGACAGTTTTGGAGTTGAAATAGAGCATACCATCCTTGGAAAATGAATTTAATTTCAACATTGGATGAACTAATTCTAATGGCTGTCCATCTCTCTCTCTCTCTTCTTCTGCTTCCTTTTATTTTATTTTAATTTTTAATATTAATTTTAATTTTAATTTATTTTTGACATTGCTGATTAGAGGTCGGCAATGGAACATCATGGAGAAGTTGAGCCCATTGTGGAGGAGTCTCACTTGGCTCCCAACATACCAATGGTGAAGATTGTGGAGTCTGAGTTATCGGAGATGAAGACTCCTGTCTCTTACCTCAATGTCACCAGGGTTGACGGCCTACCGGAAAGACGGGCATCCGGCGAGCTTCCGGCCACGGACAGCCAAGTTGAAGAAGAACAAGAAGGAGAAGATTAAGAATGATTGTAGCCATTGGTGCCTTCCTGGGGTGCCCGATGCATGGAATGAGCTTCTATTGGCCATGCTTCTTATCCCCTCATGAACAATATATTGTAGAGTACAGAGACACAAATATGGCAGATATTGAGGCATTTCTTTGAAAGGAATTAGATCATGTATAGCAAATGTTTTGCACGGTTTTTATGTTTTGAATTATCCATTTGAGAAAGATTACGAGTCTTGAAGAATCTCTTCTTGAGCAAATGTTTTTTATCAAAATCTTATTTGTTCATGTATACATAATTGGTACGCTGCTTTTTCGAAAGGTTCATGTAGACAAGAGCAACGTAAACCCAACTAATTATTAAGCTTTATTCAATGAAACCAATTATCTTAACTTACTGTTACAACTTATTATTAATTAATCCACTCAATTATAACATTTTATTGAATGGTCATTAGTTAAATCATGTTAATATGTATTTTGGTAATTGTACCCTTTCTCTCTCTCACACACTCTCTCTCTCTCTCTCTCTCTCTCTCTCTCTCTCTCTCTATATATATATATATATATATATATATATATATATCAAAACAAAACATGGGTTTTGAGAATTAATTTTATTTTGATTCTATGACGTTCTAGCACATTGATAACTCTAACGTTTCGGTAGTCTTACCTGTGGATAAGAGTGATTTCTCATCTGTGATTAGGGGTGCTAAATGAGCTAGTGAGCCGAACTCAACTTGTGTGCGAACTCGGCTCGAATAGTTCGAAGTTCGTTTGTATTTGACTGAAGCTTGAACGTGTTTTGAATATATATGCTCGAGCTCGGTGATTTCTAATCTGTGATTAGGGGTGTTAAATGAGCAAGCGAGCCGAACTCAACTTGTGTTCGAACTCGGCTTAAATAGTTCGAAGTTCGTTTGAACTTGACTCAAGATCGAACGAGTTTTTAACATACATGCTCAAGCTCGACTTGAATATTTTTTATGACTCACTTTAAAAAATTTTAGTTAGTGTGGATTGCACCCATAACCCCCAAGTCTCTGACTTGAATACCAACCATCTAAGCTATCTCACTATATGGTTATTATATTATATATAAATAAATATAATTAGTTACAATTAAACTTATTAGTGTATATATATTATTAATATAATATAATATAAAGACTATATTATTATATTATTGTATCGAGTCGAGCTACGAGTTGATTTTGAGTTGAGTTCTAAGTTATAACCAAGTCGAGTTGAGTCGAACACTACCTTGCTCAAACTCGACTCGAAGGATTTGAGTTCGAGTCGAGTTTGAGCACGAGCATTTAAATGGCGAGTTTCGAGTCAAGTTGAATCAAGCCGAACGCCAAATGCTCACGAGTTGGCTCGCTCAATTAGTAACCCTGTCTGCGATATCATTTAGATAAGGAGGCACAATCTAAAGTAAGTAATTTATATATTACATTATGTTAATACTTAGATCAGAATAAACGTGTTTAATCTTAACTTATAAAAGATTTTAAAAAATTATTAATGTTATTTTTTTTGAAGATTTGTCACTGGTTTCAAATTCAATAGTTTGAAGCCATTTAAAATGTATGACATATTAGCGTAAAATATATCTTCAATATTTGTATGCTCCAACAGTCATAACTTTCCATATTTCCATTTAATATTGGAACAATAATTTTCTGTAAGCTGTCTAAAGCTATGATTTTTCTTTTCTCAAGGTTTTAGAAAAAAAGGATTTTTTATAATGAGTTTTCAATTAGAGATAATATGGAGAAACCAAAGCAATGATATCAAATTTGTTGGGGAGGAAATAGATAGATAAAACATGAAATAGAAATATTTGATAATATAAAAAATCTTGCCAAAATTGAAAGAAGAGGAGCAAGGGGTCGTCAGCCCCTGTTTTCTTTTTTTGTTTTGCTACACTACAGTTAAAGGCAGCTGTCAAATTACATTTTTGGTAAAGATGGGCTTAAGTTCCTAATAGCCCAACCACTTAGTAGATATTACAACTTCTGCTACTCATACTCAAAATTACACATTACATCAATTTTTAACGAAAAAGTAGAGAAAAATACTGCCACCCCTCTTAATTTGTAATTTTACCCTTCTAAAATATTCAAGCTTGTCTAGAGTAAGAACTTTTGTAAACACACGTCATTTGCTCATTGGTGTTGATGAACTTCAATTTAATTTCACCTTGATCTCTAATAAAATGATGCATCAACTCAATATCTTTTGATCTAACATGAAAAACGGGATTTTATTCATTACAATAGCAGATATATTACAAAACATTATCGTTGCTCCATCTTGATCACACAAAATATCTTTAAGAATTCTCTTTAGATAAATACTTCACAGGCCCCAAATAGCTTCACACACTCTATTTATGATAGAAATGTATTCGACTTCACATGGAGATAGAGCAATCGCTTTTATTTTTTAAAAACCATGATATAACTTAACTTCTCAATCTAAAACCATATCTTGATGTGCTCTTCCTGTCATCTAAGCAACCGACCCAATCATTATCTGAATATCCAATCAATTTAACCTCATTCTCAACTTCATATCTCACACCAAAATTCTTGGTTTATTTCACATACTTAGAATTCACGTAGTGGCCATCAAATGAATTTGCTAGGCTTGCTTATGTACCTTGAAAATACACTAATTGCATGTTCAATGTTCGGTCTAATGTTTGTGAGATAAATCAAAGATATAACCAAACTTCTATATTTTTGCTCATTGGCCAATTTATTACGATCATCTTTATTCAATTTCTCATTCATCCCCATAGGTGTAAACATAGGCTTAGATCAACAAATCATGCACACACTTCTCTTGAGAAATAAATATCTCACATTTCTTTTGCTTCAATTGAATCATAAATGTAATTTTGTTATAATATTTTAATTTGGTTGAAATTATATCCTAAATTTTCTTAATATAAATAAATAAACAAATATATAAAAATCTTAAAGTATGCAAAAAAATTTAAATTAAGTATCTATTACTTAATACAAAAAATGGCAACTACATTTGTTCATATTATAAACAAAAAAACTGCAACTACATCTATTCTAAACTTCAAATTTTAGTTGAAAATATTGTACAAAAATAAATCAGAAATTTAGAGGGACTTGCAAACATTTTTTCCACTAATATATAATTTGCAAAAATTAAAATTCACCATTTGAGGCACCATTTGAGAAATTATTTCCAAACATATAATAGACCACATCTATAAAAGTAGTGCATCAATGAAAAAGTCTTTCTAAATCGTTAAACTGCTAAAAATTTTCCCAATGGAGAAGGCTAGGAAACATCCCTTTGAACTAAAACTTAGTGGAAGTTAAGAACGCAACAAATGAAAATAATTCAATAATAGCTAAAAATACAAAAACACTTAAAATATTAGAAGAGAAAAATGTTATAACGTAACTGATCTGTTTTAATGTGTATATGAAATTAACTTTAATCAAACTTTTCTCATCTATCTTATGTTCTTTATTTTAAACCACACTATATATTTATTACTTTTAACATTTTAATTAAGGCATAAATAACACATCCACTTTGCATTAATATTTTCATTTAAAGTCAATATCTTTAAAGATTCATGTGGGTTAGTTAGCTATGTATAAATACGGATACCAGTATAATGAACTAAAATTTAGGTGTTAATTATTTATGTACTTTGAATGTAAGGTTTTTATTAAGATATAAAATGTGTTTAATATGTAAGGAGAAGATAAGATTAAATAAAACAAACTAGATCTAAGTCCTTATAGCTAGATTTTGATGTCATAATTATAGAACATGCCACCATTATTAATGTATTGCATGAAAATAATATTTATAACTATACACAAAATAAAAATGAAAAAAATATTAGCTAAAGACCCATGTGATGCATGTTTTGAAACTTATTAATAATATATATTATGTACATATAAAATAACATTAAAAATATTATTATAATATTTTTAAATAAAAATAATAGATATTTATTTAACTTTATAAAAAATATCGATTTTTAAAAGACAATAGTTGTATAAAAATATTAAAAGTAATTTAAATTTAAATATTACAGTCTTATTTTTAGTGATATACCTATGATCATGTGTATATTTAACTTATATATATCAATAATTTTGAATCTACCATCTCTACCTTGTAGGAGACATCATATTACCTGCTAAAATAGAACATTAAAAAGCCTTTCCTCTACTATAAATAGGTAGGAATGGAGGGGCCTTCGATCAGACATGAAGAGCTTCATCATCACTAGGTTCTCTATTATACAAAGGTAGGGAGACATGCTGACATGATTGACTTTATTAATTAAAAGGTGTGCTAGCTGCTTGAGTCATAAAGACTTTTTCATTTAAGGATTTCATTTATTTATTCACTGGCTTTCCTCTCTAAGATAAGAAGTCAATCAATCAAAAGCTATTGCTTAAGTCATAATATTAATAATTTCCTTAAATGAAGTCTGCTAGATAGGAGGTTAGTTATTTATAAAGACAAATAATCGTATAATGAACTAAAATTTTGGTGTTTGTTATGTCTTTACATTTAAGAGGGTTGTGTTGAGATTTAAAATATGTTTAATTTATAAGGAGTAGATGAGATTAAATAATACAAACATGATTTATGTCCTTAGAGGTGGATTTAGATGTCATAATCATAGAATGTTGTCATTATTAATGTATTGCATGAAAATAATTTTTATAACCGTACAAAAGACAAAAATTTAAAAAATATTAGCCAAAGACCCATGTGATGCACGATTTAAACTTATTAATAATATATATTATGTACATATAAAATAAATATTTTTAAAAATATTATTATAATATTTTTAAATAAAAATAATAGATATTTATTTAACTTTATCCGGATTAATAAGCCAAGGCGGTGAGGTGGAAGAGGTGGCGGTGGCGGTGGCGGCATTATATAAGTGGCTGGGTGAGGCCTGTGTTTGTAAAACTCTTTAATAGTAGTTATCATGTCCTACATATTTTTTTGTTAGAATTATCTAGTAGTTATCATGTCCTACATATTTTTTTGTTAGAATTATCTGAAGTTTACCTATGAGTTGTTATCCTCATCCGCGTTTGTAAAGCTCTTTCATAGTAGTTATCATGTCCTACATATCTTTTTGTTAGAATTATGTGAAGTTTATCTGTGAGTTGTTATCTCATACACAATCTATTATGTATGGACTCTAAAGAGATATATTAATAGTATATACACATACTGTAATACCCCAATTTCGGTTCATCTAAGAACTGAATAAGAAATGTTACGATCGAGTTGAGTCATGTTTAAAGTTATCGGTCAGTATGACTCGATCGATAAAATAGATTGAAACAACCTTTTTAGTATAATGAGAATGTGAGACATTGTCAAATATTCATTAAAACACATCAAATATAAATAAATGTAAGAAAGTAAATATTGCGCTGAGCTCAAGTGTGTATAGTTCTGTTCTTCCACTAAAGTTGACTCAGGATTTGTAAGGCCTATATATATTATAAGAAAAACTTCAGTAACGGGTGTTACTGGTCCAAAAAATAACTAATAATATCTGCCAAATGGGTATTCCATTATCCACGAACGGCGAACCGGGCAAACGGGTCGGGTGGAGGGCCGCCAGTTCTCATTGTCGGAAAATGCCAACGGTAGCGCAGTTGGGGTCGCCGTCGGTCGGGATCAATGGAGGGGAGGATGAGGAACATGATGGCGGTGATGATCGGTGGAGCCTGGCCGTTGGTTGGTCGGAAAACTGCTGGGAAGTAGCGGTATCACCGTCGGGAGTGGTGACGTCGCTAGCGGCGATTGTGGCCACATTGGAGGTCGATGTCGGTCTCAAAGGGAAGATCTCGACAAAGGGAAATTGTGTGGGTGGTCGGATAGGCCGAAGGTCCCTTGCCGGCCTTGGAAAAAGACCCAAACGGTGGCGGCGGCGATGATGAACAATGATAAAAAACTCGGTCGCCAATGACGACTTTGGCGGCGCCGATGGTGACGGTGGGTACATGCCGATAGCCAGCCATGAGGTGGTCATGGCCATACCAATCCGGTGGCTAGAGGAGGACCAAGGTCTAGCCAACAGCAATCCAAAGTGGCGGCGGCGGTAATGGTGTAAAAGTTTGAAAATCTTGTAAAATCTCTGAAAGATAATTGGGTGGAAGATAGGGTTGAGTGGATGACCTAGATCTTGCCACATGACACGATCTAGAACTTTGACAACTCGTTACCTAATGGGGCCTACCTATGGGTATATGCAATATACATACGGATGGAAAGTTTGGATTGAGACCGTCTGAAGTCGAAATTGACTTGAGTCCTAAAATTGACTCTATAGGCAGGAATAGACGCAAGAAGGGTAAATAGGCCTCGAAATCTTAAACGCAATTAAGATGGGCCCACAGGGGCACAATCAAGTAATCTAAAATTCCTATGCTACCAAATGAAATACTCAAAAATCCCAAATAGATGTTAAATGCTTGAATGGCCTAGATCTAGGCCTAAAATCTTGGTTAACTCATAAAAATCATATGTATACTTTGTGTATACACTTTTAACTCATGTTTTATGGTATCATATCTGAAACTATCATATACATGTTGGGCATACTCAACCTCCATAAGATGCCCATATGGTCATCTGGGTCTCATACTTATATTCTGAAAATTAGTTTGGCTCAAGCTCATTCGAATTGACTCGATACTGACCCGAACAGGGAAAAACTAAAATCGGGTAAAACCCTAACCCAAAAATGGGGTTTTACACATACATCCTGTATATTTATACATAGTATACAATGGGTTGATCTCTTTTTGCTCCATCTTTCTTTCCCCCTCTTTGTGATACAATAATAATTTTTTTGTTAGAATTATCTGATGTTTATCTATGCTGTTATGTAAGGACTCTAAGAGATATATTAAGAGTATATATATACATACATCTTGCATATTTATACGTACTATACGACAGGTTGATCTATTTTTCTCATTCCATTGTTTCCCTCGCTCTGAGTGATAGGATATCTTGGTTGTACTAATTAATATCTACCCTTATTGCTCTTATTTCATAACGCTCACCTTCTTATTTCCTATTCTTTTTATTCTATCAGATTCATTGATACATTTTCAATGGATGCAAAGAACATAGGCATCGTTGTGCCTAGAGATCCTTCAAAGGTGAAAAACAAGGGCGGTCTAAGGACAAGTAAAAGTCTCAAGTCTTCGCTAGAAATAAGTTTATCTTCTCAAAGTAAGAGGCAGAAATATAGCCTTTGCCACCAATTGGGGCACTATATGAATACATGTTCTTTGTATAAGGTAAAGTTATAAATAATTATGAAGTTTTATATTTACCTCTATGTGGCAATGCATGATGATAAATTTTCCCTTACGGGTGACTCAAGATGGTCAAATGCCGATGGCCTCTACACCACTATTGGAGGAGTGATGTAAGATATTTTCAAAAACCATCCATTTAGGCTTTGAGATTTTTGAATTCTCTATTTTTTTTGTGAAATGCAATTTGTAGTTGTTTGATTTATTGATTGTTGGCAAAGTTGTTACTTAAGTCGTATACACTCTTTCTTGAGTTCTTGATTGTAAAAACCATGATTTTTATTACAAGACTCGAACCTAAATATTATGAAATAAATATAGATAAACCAATATGGTTGGTTATCAAGTCGACTGGTCATGGTTCGACTTAAGGTCACCTAGAAAATACCTATTCATGAATGGATGATGGGGTGTGAGAATTTAATGAAGGGGTCGTTGAACCTAGGAAATATCAATTAGATAATGGGGATTTGGATGGGGATAATTAATAATTAATTATCATGAGAATTGCTGAAAATTTAATAAGCAATGAAGACTAACATGAACTAATTACATCATTTAAAATTGATAGTATATTAGTCATGTAAGTTGCATGTAGGTTCATACAAAATAAAATTATACTAATGTATAATTTTATGCCCTCATTCAGATTAGGGTTCACGGGTCACAGTCAGACGAAATCACAAGTCAGGTACGTATAATAGGTAGAACATCGTACTTTCCTTGTTGATAGCCTAGGTCGGCCTGAGCCCAGATTCGACCACCATGCACCGAGTGCAACCAGGGTCAAAGAATTAACTCAATCCGACACGGGGTTGTATTATGTGCGTAAATTGTGTAATACATCGACATTGTTTTGGAGTAGTGATAGTCGCCCCATAAAAAGGCTACGGCCGGGGTGAGCAAGGCACATCGATTCCTCCATTGCACTGGAGTGCAGTGATAGCCTCCCCATAAAAAGGCTACGGCCGGGGTGTGTGAGGCACTGGCACTAGAATTGGCAGTGAGAGCTTCTCCACAAACGGGGCGTAGCATTCACCTGAGTGCAGTGATAGCCTCCCTATAAAAAGGCTACGACTGGGGTGTGTGAGGCACTGGCACTAGAATTGGTAGTGAGAGCTTCCCCACAAACGGGGCGTAGCAATCACCTGAGTGCAATGATAGCTTCCCCACAAAAAGGCTACGGCCGGGGTGTGCGAGGCACTGGCACTGGAGACGGTAGTGGTAGCCTCCCCACAAAAGGGCTACGGCCGGGGTGTGCAGATCACAGCGGATACCTCCTCCATATTGTTTTGGAGTATAGCGGAATCGCTCCACCGCATATTAAATAAACATAAGGAAATAGTGGAATGTACTTAATTTGTTTTATCTATTATACTACTTAGTGTTGAAATTACTAACGCGGAATTGCCTCCGCAGGTGTGCAGATACGAAAGTAGGTGATTGACAACCAGGGCATGGAGCAAAATAAATATTAGGACTCCTTTTATTATTTATTTGAGAAATAAGTGTGGCTACTGGGAAACGGTCTAAGACTGTATGATCTTTATATATGTTTTTGTTAAATAAAAATGTTAGACATATTTACATAATTGTGAGTAACACCTGGCCAACTAGGCCCACAATATTGTGAAAAATGGCGGGTCGTTACATTAATAGTGGTATTATTTTTGCAACAAGGAGTGCAACAAATTGTACAGGGCTATACACCATAAGAGGCAATAATATGTATTCTTTTGCATCAATTTTCTATCAATATTTATCTTTCGACTCTTTACATGGTTATATGCAGTAACTTACTAACATTTAAAGATGCATTGTGGGGGAACTGGATGAGGAGAAGGAAGCTACCACAAGGAGGGAAGCCTGT
>JAURVB010011964.1:0-20959 GCA_033002965.1 Piper betle | reverse complement strand
GTAAATTAGAATGCATCGATGAAGTGTCACGATCTCTTTCCTTCCCATCCATCACGGAATTCGATCGAAGGAAACCCAACCTCGGATTCTTCCTCACTATCTCTCAAACTAAAAAAACTCCTCATCCCTTTCTTGATTCGATACCAGTCGTGATTCCCTACCCACTTCGGTCGAGGTGCCCACATTTGATACTCATCTCGAAAGTCCGCTTGGGATGTCGAGTGAGACAGAAATGAGGGAAGGGCTTGACCACCGCCTGACATGGTTAGATCGCCCGCCTTCTCCGATGATCTATCTGCAAATTCGTTGGTTGATCCATCCGCTCATCCCTCCTCAGAAGGGAATGACGCCCATAGAAAGGAATATACATCCACCGTCGGGGGTGAGAAAACCATCCGTTCCTGGATCCGATACTCGTTTTTCACATTCAATAAAATGACTTGTCGAATCAAGATCTTCTTCTCCTCCTAAACCCACTCCAGACGGAATCGGTTCTTCGCTGGACACCACTGCTCAAATGGGACCCACCGACAGTTGAGCTAGTCGCGACCAGGGAGAAAAACCACCTAACGAATTCACGTTTTCCGAAAGGGGGTCTTGAAAAGGCCTACCCGTTGGCAGGAGATGTTGAAGTTGCGCATGAAGTAGTCTCTATCTCCCGGTCGGAGACAAGGGATGGATGCCGCTAGGCTAGGTCAAGTCTATCATTGTGTTATTATCCCTTCCCTATAACGATCACTAAATACAGATATGTGCTACTACTATCCCGATGCAGCGAAGCTAGGTGATGCTATTATGGCGGGGAAGGCAGTTTTCACTGTTCTGCTCCATCGGAATGCTTTTGGTGGCAGGTCTTGCTTAACGCCCTAGTGATTTACAACCACCCGGGTCTCGTTCTGTACCTAGGTATGGATCTATATCACTAAGGTCAGTATATGAATCTGCTGCGTCTTTTATCTCTGGTGTTGGATCACCTACTAACTACTGCGCTGCGACAAGGACTGGAACTGCCTTTGGATTTGCTGCGGTTGTTGGTGCTGTATCCACTAATGATGATTCTACAGCTGCTGCGGGACCTGTCATTGCCTCCGCGTTTGGACCTGGAACCATACGAAGGAGAGGGGTCTCGATCTGGAGCTACTGCATATACGACTGGGTTACCCGGGTATAGAAGCTATGGATCTACTGTGTATGGATCATCACTGGCTAAGGCTGACTTAGATGGGCTTGACTTAGACGGCTTAATAGATGGCTTAATCTGCATAATCTACTGAATCCACTTAAGCTCAGTTCACTAAGTCAACTGCCCGGATCCTTTATAATAAAGATGATGCGCTTTGCGCCTGACGAAGATAGGCGCAAAGCGAACAAGCGCTAAGGCGGAAGCAAAAGCAAGGCGCCGGCGCGAAACGAGAGGCCTTAGCGCAGAAGCAAAAGCAAGGCAAAGGCGCGAAAGGAGAGGCCGCGCTTGTGCGCGAAGAAGCTACGCGCGGCTGGAGCAAAGGTGCTTGTGCGCGAAGCGAGAAGCGTAGCGCGTTCCTTCCGCTCGCTTCGCGCACAACTAGCTGAAGCAAGCCTTGCTTCAGCCTTACTAGACTAGATGGGGGCAGCCCCATCTAGTCTAGTCTAGTAAGGCTCTCGCTTCGCGCACGCGCTGATGCTTGATGAAGCCTTAGCGCTTGTGCGCTAAGGCGGAAGCAAGGCGCATAAGCGCTCCGCTCGGGTTGGTTTGGCTGAGTAAGGCCGCTCGTTGCTTTTTGGCCGCTGGGAAGAATGAATTGCAGGAAATTGTTCGTTCTTCCTATTTCTCAATCAATGATATCCGACGATCAAGACAATTCCCGTGAAACTCTTTCATTTTAGTTGTATGACATTTTATTCTGACGAAGCAAATAGCATTTCCTATTGATTTGTCCCCTGGACTGGACCTATTCTTATTCTGAATTTATCCGTCGCTACGCTGTTCCCAAGGACTAGCGGAATCGAAATAGCGAAATTCTTGGGTCATCTCAATTGGTTCAGAAACCACACGTTTCTCTGGATCATCATAGCGTACTTCCACATATCCACTCAGAGGAAGGTCTTTTCGTAATGGATGACCCTCGAAACCATAATCTGTTGATATACGGCGTAGATCCGGATGATTGATGGAAGAAACACCAGACATATCCCATACTTCTCGCTCCCACCAGCCGGCTGATGGAAATAGACTGACTACCGGAGATATTCGTGTTACTTCGTCTGCACTGGTTTGTACACGAATGCGTGAGTTATACCGAGTACTCAGTAAATTATGGACCACTTCAAATCTGAGTTTTCGAGAGGGATGATCAACTCCGCAAATATCGATCGAAACTTGAACCCGTGTATAGGTATGAAATTTGAGAAAGCACAACAATGGAAATAGGTAGTCCGTATTGGTATCAGATCTATTCCCATGTTCCGATCTTTCCATTTTATGTACCCATTTCTTGGGGAAAGTCTCCCAACTATATTGGAAAATGAATTGGTTATCCATAAAGACAAAGAAAGCTTTCTCTTTGTTCCGCTTCTTGCTCTCAAAATGCAGAAAGACTTGTTGGAAATTGCCGGTTGGGTTTGTCCAACCAAGAAAGACATGGGAATTTTTTGGCCTTTTGCTTCTCTTATGTATGATTTTTCGAGTTGGATGAAAAAAGCGCCCCTAACCCTAAAGGAAACCCGTCTCTTATTGAGATGTCTCTTTAACAGCGGAAATGCCGACATCTATTCGAACAAGCATAGTGTCAGAGTCAAGACCGGTTCCCTCCCTTCCCTTCCCCGGTTCTTGCTTCAAGTTCAGCTCCCCGGGGAGATCAGCTCATAGATATTTATATTATAATATGATATTTAATATGATATTAAAGAAGAATGGATTCTTTTCTAATGGTTACGGCCCGGGCACAAACCCTATGAAACTTCCAAACCATATGAGAACCCAGGATGCTTATTAGTTAGTTTCGTTTTTCCTATCATTTTCCTTTCACTTTTGAACTAGGTCACAACGCTCTCTTCAAAACGAAAGCGGAAGAGGCCCACATACCCACTCCTCTTCCCCCGCGAGGGGCCTCGTCCTCCTCCTATTTAGAAAGACTACACCACTTGCCATAACCCCCACAGCAAATCGGCACACCCCCTTGAATATAACAGAAACAGAAATATAAAGAATTCTTACAAAAAAAATGAAATATCTACTTCTACGCCATCAATAAATTACAACTGGGCTCAAAATGGAAGAATTTGATGAAATTCCGTACTTTTTAGTCCCAATTCCGACAGGTTTTTCAAAATCGTTAGAAGTTGCTCTAAAGACTCCGAATCTTGATGGAGGTGGGTTGCAATGTCTTGCACGGTTATGCCTGGAGGCAGATTAAAATGATTATTCTAATAGAGTTGGAGTAATTCAGTTATTTTGTTAATGATTTGTTCTTTGATAGTATCAAAGCACAGGTCTCCCAGCCTTTCGGCCATGTTTTCCTCAGTTAACCCCCTAAGGCGCCCCGCACGAAAGATGATAAGAACCACAAGTGGAACATACGCAATTCCAACGATCGTGAAAATCTTAACCGCCATCTCCGTTAGAAATTCGAGAATAGAGTGGTGCATTTTGACTTATTTTCATTCATGATCTGGCCTGACTTGGTCGACCCGATCATGATATTTCACTCATGATCTGGCCTGACCTGGTCGACCCAATCATGATATTGAAGGATGGGACCTTTTCTCGAAAAACTCCGGATCCCGATAAGGGCGGGCTATAAGTAGTTTGCTATTGCTATAAGGGCTGCTCGCCTTTTGACGGCTTGGCTTCGCTATCGCTCGTAGTGGTCGGTCTTCAAAGTAGTATTCCTACCATACCACAATGCCTGCAGACTAGAAGCTTCGCCAGAAGCAAGACGAGGCAGCGAAGCTTTTACGACAAGGCTCGTGGAGTGCTTGACTTACGAGCTCGTGTAGGTAGTAAGGCCTCGCCCTTACACGCGGGCTTATGCACTCCACTCGCTGTCTACTAAACGAAACGAGCGTTAGAGCGAATTGAGCGAGCGAGCGAAGCCTTCTATTTTGTAGCTTCCCCCGTCAAATAAAAGAAAAAAAGCATTCATTTTTGGGGGATTAATTTAATTGATTTAAGACCCGATTCCCATAATTTTTTTCAGAAACTGCTTCTACGACGATAGATAGGGGTCAGGTTTGGCATCTATGCCCCCTGCCCTCCAAACAGTATGGGAGCCTTTCCGCTCGTACTGCTCACACTCCTAGATCTTCACGGCACCTCCTCCACCATAGTGTGAGCTGCTCGCAGCTCCGAAAAGCTAGGCCTACTTGAAAATAGCTTTAAAGTCAACGTCAACAACAAGACCACGAGAAAAGTATGGTTGCCCACTGATCTGATCATAGGTTAAATCCAATCCCTTCGCTTCGCGCCAGGTTTGTTTGGAAGCCGTAAGTCAGGCTCCCTTCGCCTCTCGGAAGCGAGAAAGCAAGCAGCAAACCGCTGAAGTGAGCGCTCAAACCGGCCTTAGAGCGCTTGTGCGCGAAGAAGCTACGCGCGGCTGGAGCAAAGGCGCGTGCGCTTTGCGCCTGACGAAGATAGGCGAGCGGAGCGCTTATGCGCCTTGCTTTTGCTTTTGCTGAAGCGGAAGCTTAAGAAAAGAAAGAGCGCGGATGGGCGAAGCAAGAGCAAAGCGAGCGGGAAAAGCGAAGCGAGCCAGAGTAGCGCGCTAGCTAGCTACTCTTCCGTTTATCTCACCTTTTTCAGATGTCCACCCCGAACCGAAGGAACGGAGGGCGCACAAGCCCTTCTCCGCTCCTTTCCTGAGCGTTTCACACTAAGCTCTTCGATCCTGCCCTGCGCCTCTTCTCTAGGCTTCGCTATTACTCTGGTATATGGATCTATCTATGTAGTGGCCTTCTAGAAGCTTCGCCGGAAGCTACTAGTAGCTTCCCGAATGCCTACTATAGTATGGTCTAGTCTTTCCAATGCCTCCTTCCTTGCCGCCAACGCACGCTACTAGGAGAGTCAGCAAGCTACCTTGTTTGCATTCTATTCTATAAGCGAAGCGACTTGTCGAGTCTACGAAGCTTCGTAGTTGCTTCCCCCTTCGCCTCGCCATGCCACTAGATCCATAATGACCGGCGAGTCTGAACATGTACGAATATAACCACGCGGAGCGCCGGGCCGGCCTATCGAACGAAGAAAGAGATCATTGAGCCTATTTAGCCGGGCTGGGAATCGCAAGAATGGAAAAGTCTCCTATTGAATGGGGTGGGAAAAAGAGGTTCGGAAATGGCCGGATTAGCAGGAGGGCGGCCCCACCCTGAAAGAAAGGTGTACGTACATAAAGAAGGAGGCTGGTTATGTCCGTCTCCTTCCCATCTATCTTGACGGGAAGAGGGGAGGCTCTTGCGGAAGCCCTGCCCGTCCTTCCCTATTTTGAGGGATCCCTAATCTTGATGATTCCAGGCTTCCCGGACTCGTAACAGACGGCTAGGAACAAGAAGAGGGTCCAGTAGTCTCTGCCGTTGCAGGTCCTTCTCCTTCCGCCGAGACGGCCCTCTTTTTTGTTTTGTTTGTTCACCGCGGCACAAATCCATTTAGAAGCTGGAAGAACTAAGAAAGAGAGTGGCGCCTAGCCGTTGAGAGCGTCTGTTGTCTTTGTAGAGGAACAGTACGATCTTGGACTGGCCCCCTTCGCATGACCTAGAAAGAAAAAGAGGTCCGTGCTACTATAAGGCCTCTAAACTCCTCCCTCAGGACAAGCGTTGCCATGGGGACGGGGTAGCCCCGACTTCCATAGGTCCTTGGTTCGACCTCCTTCCTTATGAGAATTGAGGTCCTTGCGCGGGCGTCTCATCCCTCAGACTTGCTCTGTATGGAGTGCCCCGTGGTTCCTCGAGTGCCAGCCGCAGAGAGGAATGCCATCAACTAGGGCGCTATTGGCCACTAACCACTCGCTAGCCGGCCGCTCGGGCTCCGCGTTTCAAGTTCGTTATCCTAACCGTCTCCTCTGCTCCACCGGGAGCCTGGGGCCTTCTTCTATCTTATCTACAGCCTTGCTCCTCGGCTCCCTACTGCTCCAGCCGCTCGCTGTAATAGCTTGCTTCTCGGGTGGCTCGCACCCCGGGTGGTGCGGCTGAGCCAGAGTGGGCTCAGCAGTCGGCCTATGTATCCGGGCGCACGCGTAGAGGCATGATTAGTTCCACGAATCTCACTGCACTGACCATAGTAAACTCCTTCTCGTTGTACCGAAATGGAGGTCTGATTTGAACGACCAGGTACAGCATCACATTTGACACCTGAGGAAGGTACAGCCCAACTATGAGGTACATCAGCAGGTGTTACAATCATACGTAGATGAGTTTTGGCTGGTACAATCACTCTATTGTCTACTTCTAATAAACGTGATTGACCCAATTCTGGATCATCTTCTGGAATCGTATAACTGTCAAAAGTGAGTGACTGTTCATCGGAACTGTTATAGTCCGAATACTCATAAGGTTGGGTCGACGCCCGCCTCCCCCAAACTGTACTTGCAAGTTTCCCCGCAAAAGCTCTCCACGCCTACTCTTAGAATAGAAAGAGCACTATTCTTCTTTAGTTAGGTAGTTCTCCCTCTCTCAGAGACCCTCAGACCCCGGTGGAATCGAAGGCCCTACAGACAACAGGGGACCGTTTCTCGCCCAGCCCTACCTACTTCAGTGAAGCTGGAACCAGCAAGCGGAAAAGGGTGAGCGCTCTGAAGCTCTTGCTTCCGCTTCGCACATGGGCGCTTCACCCTATCTTCATAAGGCGCTTCGGGTTGGTTTGGCGGCCTGCGCGAAGCGAGAAGCAGAGCCTCTTGCTGGGCTCCGTCGAGTCAAGCCGTTGCGCGCTCCCGCGCGTACTCATCTTTTTTGAAAAAGATTTTTTCTTTTTGAAAAGTCATTCAGACCGATCACTCACGTCTCGAGTAGAATTGTCCAGTCTTGCCCCGGGGTCACGGTAGACCCTATTGAATGACAAAGGATAGACTAGACTGGACCACATTTACCAATGAATCCAGAGATTTATCCGACATGGATCGATGTATCTCCAGAAGAGATAGATAGGTATATGTCTTTCTTTCTAAAATCAAAATGGATGAGGAAGGAAATAGTTAATATCCCATATCGATCATAGGATCACTCTATGAATAGGTAACCTCCCACCGTTCACGACATCCCTTGCTTCTCTTCTCACAGCGAACGGCTCCTCGGTGGAGGAGTAGAAGCGCTGGTCCCCTTCGGTCAAGTGCTTTGCCTGCTGTTACCTACCGTAGAACCTCCGTCCCCGAAGCGAAGAAAGAGGAGCAGGAACAACAGGTTGTCCTCTCCCGGCCCAGTAGTTCCGCAACTACTACCGTGGTTGTTGCCAACGGGGATCCCCCATTCCGAAAGGTGACGGGGCCGGCCGTTAGGTCCAAAGTTGTATGCCACTGCTGTGGTGCCGATAGATTGACTATTTCAGCGCCGTTATCGGACATTGCAGGCTGAGCATCTATTTCTCGTATATCGCTCCACACCGAGAAGAGGGATGTGTACTCCAGCAACAACAAGAATGGAACCATAGGCTCCTATGCTGGGAGCATTTCGGGGTATAGGTCTAACCACCCCAACTCCCCGTTTCTGGCATGCTATAGTTCTTATAGTCTCTCGACGACGGGAATGGGAGATTACCGGTAAGCCAGATGCTTCGCGAACCACCGGTACATTTCGTTGCACTTTTCTCACCCTCGTCAAGAGGCGCACTCCGATACCATTGATGTCCAATAGCTTTGATGGTAATGGCTGGATCTACTACTACCTCGTCCATTGAGTATAACAGAGCAAATGATGGTATAGCAATGAACATCGGGATGATACTAGGAAATATGGTCCGAATAATCTCTATAGTAGTTCCATGAACAATCCTTTGCGGGATAGGATTTTTTATAGTAGAAATGCCATAATGTGCGAACCAACATCCGTGATACGAAAACCAAAATCAGAATGAGGAAGAAGAGGATATCGTGATGCAAGTCAATTATTCCTTGCATCATAGGTGTAGCTGCGTCTTGAGATCCTAATTGCCATGGTTCCGCAGCATCACAAGGAGCGATTGTGAGGATGAGGAATAGCCATTCATGAACAATCATTTGGTTTGGTGCATTCAAAGACTGCTCTGCTCCCTAAACCTCAAATAGAGTAGAGAGACTTGCCCAAGCGTGCGTGGCTTTTTCCCACGGAAAGTCTTTTGGGAGAATGCATTTCTTTTGAGTACGATAGAGTACAGTAGACTGAACACCAAGCCCATCTCGATGAAAAAGAAAAAGCCCTCCGCATATCGGATTTGAACCGATGACTGACGCACTCCACTCGTGACCACTGAACGACGAAGCCTGGAGCGGAAGGAGGGACTTGAACCCTCAACCTCAGCCTTGGCAAGGCTATGCTCTACCATTAAGCTATTTCCGCCAGCTCAGGTAGTGGCGAAGCACTACTGAGCAATTCACGTCTCACTTGAGACGGACGACTTCTTCCGATAAGAGGGGCCAGCCAATAGCCTTTCTGTTTCTGATAGGCGGGGCGATTCATCGAGTCAAGTTAAGATACTTTTTTCGTTTATTTACAACATTAGTTCATCACATACTCATTGATCGAGGAAGTACCGAGTGAACCTGACCGTACCATACCGTACTGAGCCTGCCGAGCAAAGGTTGAAAGAGAACAGGAATGAACCATCAGTACGTATCCTGACTACTCTCAACGTATACTGAGTAGAGGGTGAACTCGTTGTTTACAATTTGATCACATACTCATTGATAACGTGCATTCATCGCAGACCGAGATGGGGGCACCCGTCTCATGATACGAAGGCTTCGGGAAGCCCCTTTCTAGCAGGCTATAAGCTTGTGTATGTAAGCTGGTTCTCTCCAAAGGTTCAACAAGTTATTAGCTATGCGAGGGTCTTTTAGAGAGCGCTTTATTTGAGGTTAGAGCAAGAAACAGAGGTTTAAGTGCTGATGTTCCACGTTCGACCACGACGATGGGTTGCCGCGAGAGGTAGAGCCGAATGCGCCCCATTTCCTCCCAATGAGATAATTTATCCAGTGAGCTTTTTTTAGCTAGAGCGCAATAAACTAATTTGAAAAACGAGATTTTTTTATCAATTTGGAAGTCCCAAAAGGGATCATTTCAAGACATCCTAGCCCTCGAGGAGTCATGGCACACAGCAGGTACAAATCTTCCTTGGCTGATATTGGTTTTTCAGTGTGTCAATCGGGCACACATAGTTCCGCTCCGATCCACTGGTCGACAAATGCGAAATCAATGCATTCTTTGACATGTGTGGAAGCTGAGGAATTCGCTCTACCGTTGGCTCGTAACCAGGGTGACGAAGAGCTATCAATCTTCCTCGAAAAAGAAGGTTTGATCCTGGCTCAGGAGTGGGGTATAGTTCCCCAAGAGGAATGGCAATGCCGTGAGTAAAGCGATTTCATTTGTTCCACATCTTGATCTCTCTTTCCGGTGGATCTCATTCTTCGAATTCTCCTCGAATGCCGCTGTCTTTCTTGCTGTTACTACACCCCGATCTTCCTGCGCTGGTACTTTTTCTTTTTCTGGAAAAATGATATGCGTTGGAAACCAACTAGAGTACGTCCTTCCTGCATTTAATCGCTAGGTAGGGGTTTTGAGATTGCCCCCCACGTCAGATGGTTGATAAAGTGGTTATTGCTACCTAAAATATGGCCGTATAACTCGTTTTAGCTCTGGACAAAAGATGGGAACCAGGGAGTCAGACCAAAAAGAATGAGTTCTTTGATCCATTTGGTGTCAGGAAATCCCTCATTGATAGAAATAAAGAGAACACTGCTATTGAAGCTATTGAATCAACTGTGGGACTTGAGCTAGTTGGCATATCTTAACTTTTTGAATCTTCCTCTCTTCGTTCGAGTTCAATCCTCTATAGCATCCGATTACGAATTCTGAAACTGACACAAAGGAGATAGAAGAACATCTTTGCACTGTATTCGCGACAGAAGGGCTTTGTGCAAATGAATCAAAAGGGGTTGTGAAAGAAGGAGTCTGCGGGACGTCAGGTTCGAAGGGCCTCGTTTTAGACGGTAAGAAGGGCTTCTTTGGAAGTTACTTTGAAGGGTCCACGTATCGCCAGGGGTTTCTAGCTGTTCAGCTGCCAAGCTAAAAAGCAAGGAGAAATCCTGAACTCCGTGCATCCTGGTGGTATAGCTTATCATTCGCTTCCAAACGCGCTACAACGCCACTTCCCAGAGCGGAGAACCCACGTTCCACACCCCCCATGGGGTCCCAGCGAATGAGAATGCTGACCCATTCAAGTCAATAAAAAAGGTTTTCCTGGCTAACAAGTTACCACATACCTTATCGCACCATCAAACTACCATGTCGTCTACTCGCCGCTACCGGTCTCAGCTCACCGGGGAACCGAACTACTATATCACAATCCCTTAAACCCAGCTCTTCTTCCATCTCCCTAAAGCTAAAGGCTTTCACGCCCTCATATGCTTCCTACCTTAGAGAATCCGCTAGATCAAACTACTAAAGAAGCTCATCAATCAAATGCAAATGCGGGCACTAAGCGAATATCTGATCAAGAACATTTGGGTACATCAATTTTTTATTCAAATCATGGCAAAGGATTGGGAAAATGTTCGTACCATTCCGAAACATAAGCGAAAATGGCTTACGTTCAGCTTTGACTGAAATAAGAGGACAATAAATGTCCATTGGGCGATGATAAACGAGAAATCTATCAATAAAATCTACCTTTTTTTGGCATCAAAGTATATTGTTGAGTAATGATTGAAAGTGATTAGCTAGCGGAATTGAAAGCTTTGTCAAGTGAGAGATTCGATCGAGAAACTGAAGGATGTACCCCGCATTATTGGCTTTTAATGGTCCTCTTGCGGTTAAACGATATCGGTTTAAGTTGATGAAGCGGAAATTCCTATATGAAAGTCAAGCATAGAGTACTCATATCATATACGTCTTTACTATCAAATCATCATTTAGGCTGGATTGCTCTTTGTTCAAATTATGCAATTTCTGTTCTGATAGCGTTCCTCAGGTGGTTTTTTATTCCAGGTGTATGCGATCTAGGCGATCATGGAATGGGCAGCTGGCAGCAGCAGTGAGTGGGCAGCGGGCAGCAGCGTAGGCAAAAGCAAGCCAACGGGCTGGGGCGGGGCCACTATCGAGTTGTGGGTGAGAAAATCCCCCTTCTAATGGGGGGCGAAGAAACTACAGTTTTTCGGGCTTGACTTTGGAGGTCCCAGTCTTTTTTGTTGATCCGTTTCCTCATCTGCATCCGCATCCGCTGAATCATCTACATCCGCAGCAGAAAAAGAAGAAGAGGAAAGCCGCCTTGTTGATCCATCCTCAGGGGTATCTTGCAAGACGAAGGGCACTTTCATCGAGGGGAACGGAACTTGAACCGATCGCTTTCCTTTTGTTTCAAGACGCGGAGAAGAATCAATCTGAAGGGCTAGAGCATCTATCATCAGTAGCAGGAACGGGTGGATCAGCACCACTTCCTTTGCGGCAGGGAAAGATATTCTGGCTTTCATTCTTCTGTCGCTTAATATAGGACAAGGGTATTGGTGGCTGTTTTCGAATCATTCAACAAAGCGGGTGGTTGCCCCGATCGATCATGCTCCTGATTGATGCTTGTGTGGGTGATCCGCAGCGTGATGCACCGCTGCTACTACTTATCCACGTCCACGAGAATGAGGTGAGGACCTTTCCACGAGCACGAGTCAGAATAAGAAGGCTCCTACGTCTCCTTCCTCTTCTTTCAGTCGAGCGAGTTAAGCCTGGCAGCTTCCTATCCCGGTGGTCGAGCTAGTCAACTTCCGATTCTTCTTCTGGTAGGCGCTCTTCGAATTCAAGCGCATATGGTGGAGCATCGCGCGTTCAATTCAAAGTCAAGCATTCCATGGTAGTTGTTAGCGCGCTCTGTAAGTTCCAGTTCCAGACAACAAGGGAATTGTTAGGCCGCCTAAGCGCAACAAGCAAAGCAAGCTTCGGATGGATGGAAACCTCATCTTTCCGATACATCCCCATCCGCTGACGCAGAGGTTTCGTCCGAAGCGGATTCATACGCACCTGCATCGTCCGAGATAGCACCACCCTAACTACAAGCCCTGCAAACGCGCGTTTTTGTTTAGGCACATCGGCCTTGAACGTGGACTTAAGAGTGACATAACGTTCGTTTTTAGGCGAAGACACATTCACTGATCAACCCTACCTTCCTTTTCCTTGAGCTATCCATGGTTCGGGCTGGATAAAGCTTGACTAGCGCCTTGCTGCGGCTCTCGCTTTGGCGGCTGTAGCTGTAGCTTGTAATCCTCACTTTTTCCCGGGCATAGGTCAGGGGCGAGCTCTCACTTGAAATAAGAGTGAATCGTAGGGCTCCCCTACTAGTAAAGAAGATCTTTCTTACTACTCAGATACAGCAGAGCATCAATATACAACTCTTAAATGGAGGAAATTGGAGTGCGGGAGAGGCAGCGAAAAAAACGATATCAAATCTAGAGTATAACTACGCGGGGGTATTACGGCGCTTTGAGGAACTAAAAGAAGAATGCCCGGAGCACTTTTTTCTGCAAACCGAAGGGGGAGAACTTCTAAAAGTAGAAACCACAGTTTATGCGGGCCCGATGGGGGGACCCTTGCGCTGTATGAATGCTGAAATAAAGGAAGAGCATTTCGAAACAGTAGGAGGGCTGACCCTTCTCTTCTTTATGAGAGTACCTTTGAGGAAAATCGAAGACGACATCAAATAAAGGAAGTAATGAAAAGAATCGAGCTTTTTAAAACCATGCGGCTGAGAATATACCGAAACCAAGAAAACAAGAAAAGAGAGTGAGAGTGGGCCGCAGAACTATGCAATGTGGCCCGTTACCCTCAAAAGGTATATCCACGATAAAGACCAGAACAATGAAGATAAGATGTCAAAGTCAAAGTTAAGGAAGAGTTGTACCGAGGACTTAGTCAAGCAGTTACGGTAGCTTTGGTTTCTTACATGACAGCTTTTGAAGCAAGCTAGCCAAGCAAGGACAGCGAGTGTCGTGATACTCCTTCAGAGTTACGAAGGGAGCTTCGGGCTCATATTGGTCATGGGTTGAGAACGGGAGTTGAACTCTATGAGATCTAATCTCCTGTTATTCCTCAGTAGCTCAGTGGTAGAGCGGTCGGCTGTTAACTGACTGGTCGTAGGTTCGAATCCTACTTGGGGAGATTTGATGAATTCAGAATTCTTTCATTTTGAATTCAGAATGCAAAGGCTCGCTTTGACCGTTAGGAGTAGGTAACCCGTTGCTTGTCTTTGTTTCTATTGCATTCTATCTCATCGTATCACATTCTGTTCTGCGAGATTTGAGAATCACCGTCAATACCCCGATCCGGGATAATCCTTGGTTCCATAGCCCCGACGGGGCTATTTACAACTAGCCAATTAAGAATTCTCAGATGGATGTACTGGCAGTGCATCAAAGGTGGAGTCATCGATTCTCCCGAGAGGCCACAATTCTCGCGAGCAAACATATTAATGACGAGGAATGCATTTTTGCTTTGCTATGCTACTAATACTAAATAATACTAGTATTTGCTCTGCTATTCTGCCCAAGCCTGGCTGAGGAAGAGTTACGGGGAGTAAAACACAAATGATTCGACCCCTGCATAGCATACTATACGCATTTTTCCTTCACGATAAATAAGAAGGCCATTCCATTTCGACAAAAGACCCAAGTTCTATAGCTTTGCATCCGCAAAGGAAGTGGTGCTGATCCACCCGTTCCTGCTACTGGCGTCGAGCTCTTTTTCCGCAGGACCTCCCCTACAGTATCGTCACCGCAGTAGAGTTTAACCACCAAGTTCGGGATGGATTGGTGTGGTTCCTCTACGCCTAGGACACCAGAATATCGAACCATAAACGAAGAAAGGCATGAGAGAAAAGCCTATTGGCTAGTAATTGTGAGGCCCCAATTCTTGACTGGAAGGGACACCAAACAAAGGCCTCTGCCCTTCCATCCCTTTTTGCTCATAAGTAAGGAAGCTTTTCTCCACGGCATATTTTGACTTTAACCGGAACTTCCTTCATTCGGTTTCTGGTTCTTGGCTGAACAGTAGGTCCTTCGACCCTCAAAGCAATATGGTATGCTGCTTCTACGCTGTCCGGCGAAGACAAACGCAATTCGTGCTCAGAAAAAGTCAGCTCGAATATAGCCTCTTGTCTTCCTCCTTCACTCTACATCGTAGAGACAATGGGTGAAACTCCTCCATATACTCTCTCATAGACTGATTCCAACCTTGTCTCAGATTCTTATCTTTCATAAGTCAGCTTCTACATCACCTGGTAGAAATGAATCCTTAAACTGACGAACTTCTTGTTCTTCGTAGCGCTTCTCTTCCTGCTCCCTCTTCTGTCGTACATGTGCCCACAATAAGCCTGCCTTTTCGTTTTCTTCAACTTCGTGGTAGTGAAACGTACCCGCTCCGGGTCCTTAATCTCTTCCAGTGCGAAATACTGGTCCATCGCGACTAACCACTCTAAGACCACGGAGGGGTCTCAGAATCCTAAAAAGTTAGGGACCTCTACGCTAGTCTGAACTATGACTCCACTTCCCTAAGTATCTGTGCTCCTCCTACTGCTTGCACCACATAAGGACTGCTCCCACTACTGGAGCCCTCGTTCTCTTCGCGTGACGTCTTCTCGGGCATTCGGTCGCCCTACCGAAGCTTCTGACTCACGCCTCCCGGCCTGGCCTCTCTTGCTACTACCTCTACGGGCATTTCCATTCCCAGCGCTTCACTTATAGCTCTCTGGGCAACTTCGGCTGCATCTTCCCGCTGCGCGGCACTAAAGCTATTTCCTAAAGGCCTAGTAGGCCTTGCGATGGAAGTGGTTCTATCGAATACCCAGACACTCGCTACGAGACTGAAAGTCCTTGGCTGAAATGCCCAACAATTCTCTGTTGACATGGGCAAGAGAGTGACTACAAGCCTGCTCAGACTTTAACGAGGTTAGAATGAGCCCATCGCCAAAACCATTGGGAGATGATGAACTTGGGCAGGTTGCTGTATCCCAACAATCAAACCCGCTGGTTCTATCCCCAACCCACACGAGCAACTCAAATTCAACTCGGAGACCCACTTTTGCATGAGATCCTGAGCCAGGGTGGAAGCACCACATATGAGAAGCCCGAGCACCTGCATCAGTAGTTTGCATGGTTGTCTGTCTTTCATACTCCCCGAAGGGCTGTTTCGCCACCAAGAAGTTGTTGGACCCGTAGAACCACTATCCCTATTGGATGTGGGGACGGAGCAAGCACAAACTATTTACCCGGAACCGGCGCGATTTCTATCCTGTTAATGTGCCAGCTCCGATACCAGTGCCAGTTCAAGATTGAGTTTTTGATTTCGTAAGTACCCTCTAGTGTGTGTCCCTCTATGGTGTACCTGTGTGGGTCGAACCATCGTATATCCTCTCTAAACCATTGGGGGGCGATATGCAACGCATCCGGATCCAGATTCCGATCCATATGCAGGGACGGAGGAAGCATCCGAAGCGCACCCCGGCACTACCACACTCGGATTTACGGACGAAATCGTATAGAATTGAGGGCAAAGCGCACGGAGCAAAGAAGGCTCATTAAACTTTCATTCTCGCACACCTGATTATTATTACTCCATCTGATGAGAGGTAGCAGCATCTCGGCCAATTCCAGGGTTCACGGCATTCCTACCTTTGGGTGGGTTACTGCCGTAGTTGGAGCGAGTCACAGTTCCGATTCCATTTGAACGAGCATTCCTACCAATTCCATTTGGAGGGGTAGCAGTAGATCCTGTCGATTAACTCGGTCCTGCAGCTGTTCCGGGTCCAGTACCGACATAAGTAGCACTACCATGAGTTGACTAAGCGGATGTTGCACCAGTAGACCAGATCGGGATCAAAATCCATACCCACTTCTTCCGAATCCAACAACAGCATCTAAGGCAGGCATGGGGAGCATCTTATATAGTTGATCCTGTTGTTGAACCAGTTGGTGATCGGGACCTCTCACAATAGAAAAAGAAATAGAAAGAAATTTATTTTGCTATTGTGAGAGCTCTGTAGGCAGTTTACCTAGTTGACCGAGCTTTCAAGGACTAGGGATGCCTCGTTTCTTCCTCTCCAGATTCTGACCCTCTCAAGGTTATTCAGTTTAGTAAATGGATGTTGCAGTTGATCTAGCCGTTTTTTCAGTATATGATGAAGTCGCTGATATATACGATGCAGTGAGATATCGGACTGGAACCGAGCGAAGGGAAGCCAAAAGCCGTATCGCGCTAGGCGCTCAAGCAAAAAGACTAAGCAACCCGTATAAAAGAGGGGCTTGAAAGTACCTTTAGGGGCGCGCGCTAGCGCGCGTACTCTTCCTCTATGAGCGAGACTCCATCCAAATCAGCCACTCGTTGGTTGGTGTTCAATTCTGTTCTGTGAGACTATGCCTTCAATTCCATTCTTCGTCTCCCTAGTAGCAGTCTTTCTTATTGCTGGCCCCAACCCAACATGCATTTTAGAGTGCCGTGCCGGGGCGATAGGCGCGCCGCAGTCACGCATTCGAGCAAGAACCTTTTGTCGCTATGTAAATATAGGGCCGGAATAAGTGCCAGACCCTAAACAAAAGAATGGATTAAGGTAATAGAGTGTTATCAGGATTATCAGACGCTAGGCTTTGGAATTGATAAATTCTCTCTTATTGGATTTCGCTCATCAAGTTCTAGTTTGACCTGCCGCTGTTATCACAATCTTCGTCTTTTTTGGGTTCATGCTCTCAATGGTGAATCGATCATTCGCTATCCTTTGAGTTATGAGAAGACGGAATGGAAGAGAAGTAATGAAACCTGCGATTGCTACTGAATAACCTCCTTTGACTTTTTCCATAAAAAACCCTTTTACCTTTGTATTCGTTCGCCAAATCTTGTTCAGTTCCATCCAAGCTCGGTTTTGTCTGAATCTTCGTGGAAGAAGAAGCGGTTCACCAGCCACTACATCTGTGGATCCCACCAAAGCATTAAACCTGGCGGCTGCTCGCTTTTTGATCAGTGATTCACTGGCCACTAGATCAATGAAGAATCTCTCCAAAATATGCTTTTTGATCAGTGATTCACCAGCCACTACATCTAGGGATCCCACCTTATTCTCAAACCTGGTAGCTCGGTTGATTGGCACTCCTGTAGGCTCATCTTGCATACACTTTCTGGGGGTCCCAGGTCCTGCATCCACCAAGAAAATGTCTTCCCTTAAGCGTAAAACTGGAGATTGTGAGGCGTTTCCATTAAATAATAAAAAACTGGAATTAGATCTTGGAAATGATCGACTCAAATAGATGCTCATCATAAGCTTTCATTTTTCCTCCTCTTCCTATTGATCAGAAGCAAACAAGCAACGGCTGCGCGAAAGCCGTTGCGCGTTAGCGCGCATCCGTTTTCTTGCTGGCGCCAGTAGAGTAGAAAGAGTTAAGTTACTAAGCAAAGCGGGAACTCGGTAGAAGCGATTTGCCGCTTCCGTCTCCTCGGCTCAACACGAAATGCCCCAGGCTTGTGCGGTTAAGGTTGTTGTACACGACCTCATAAGAGAGTCTTCCGTTTTCGTTTTTCTAGAATGCGGTTCTATGATTTAGATATAATCAGTCAGGTAGTTGCTCTGACCCGTCCTTTCTCCGGTTGTCATGGTTGTGCTGCTTTGTCCTCCTTCCTACTAGTCTCCCCGCTTTCTGCTTGCTCTTACTGATCGCCTGTTCTAGACTTGCTTGTATGGGTTAGGTCCTGCACTTACTTAGGCAAATTATGGGATAAGAGGTTCCTTGTGTGGGTGAGGTTGAGCATTCAGTTAGAGACGGCGATCGCTGGTTCGCCAGAGGAGAGGGTGTTGCCCGCATAATTGCAAAGCCTTCCTGCCCGCTGACTGACTTAACTGATAACCTAGGAACGAGCAAAGAAGATTTGGATCCCCAACAACAAACGAACCTACGGGCGGGGCATTTTCGGGGAGTAGCCCGCTTCTTCAGAAACTTCCTGGCACATAATTAAGGGAGCCATTGAAAGGTGACTGAAACACCAGAAACGGGGACTACCCGAGCTAATGATAGAGGCAAGAACACTTTCCGGCCAAGTCCCATTGATTGATCATAACGATATCGTGGAAATGCTGCACGGACCCATATATATAGGAACGGAAACAGAATCACCTTGATACTAAACCAGATCGAGCCCGGGATCTTCTTTGAAATGGGAAGATCTAGGATAGGCGGCCAACCTCCTGGAGAGAGCGATGTGCATGGACCAGGTGAGTAGGGATGCAGCTCCGTGGACCGCTCGTCGGGCCTGATAGGTGGTGGTATCACACCCTTCTCAAAGGAACCGTACATGACACTCTCGCGTCATACGGCTCCGTCCCGGAATGGAATCTGGACCTCCCCTTTTCTTTGACCAACGGGTCCTCGAACCCCTCGCATGTTCCTTTTCATTCATTGATTGATTCAAGGTAGCTTTAGCTTGCCATTGATTGACGGTAGAAGCTAGTCGCCAGAAGCGATCTTCCGGGCCGGGAAGGAGCTGAAAAACGGAAGCTGCGAGCGGAGCTTGCTTCAGTGGCTCGCTTCGCTTTTCCCGCTTGCTTTGCTCTCGCTTCGCGCAGGCCGCCAAACCAACCCAGAAACGAACGAAGCGCCCTAGCGCGAAGTGAGCCAAAGAGCTGCGAATGCGCTTTGCGCCTGACGAAGATAGGGTGAAGCGCAGAGATGCAAAGCGGAAGCTTAAGAGCGCTCCGCTCGTTGGCTTCAGCCGTATCGCGCGTTGCGCTCACGTTTTTTATCTGGATAGGCTGAAGCTCTTTTTTTAGAAAGCCCCACAACTAGTTATTGATAATAGGACGGATCCCCTTTTCCTCTCACCCGCCCCCCGGTTCTGGTTCAGGAAAGGGTCAACGCAAGGATCTGACTTCGAAGCAATCTCAGGAGTTTGCCCTTATCCGAACGGGTCTTGCAAGAAAATTGGATTTCATATTGAGCTCCAAATATACGCTATTGGGATGGGATGGCTCCTACAAGCTCTCCCCCTAAGAACCGCACGTGCGAATTCCCCGCATACGGCTCAAGTGGCGAAGGCCCTTCGCGCTTGGTAAGCGCTTCGCTGTAGCCAAGCTTACTGCTAGCCTATCGGCTAGAACCAAGCTTCGACCGCGACTGCTCGTCGCTTCTGGCCGCCTTATTCCGTCACCCGAGATCCAAGTCAGCACCGGCATCTATTGATTCCTCGCGGCCGGCTTGGAAGCAAGCCACCTGTTGCCTATCTCACTCACCCGCCACTTTTAAGGGTGAGCCTTCGCTTTTGGATCGTCTTCTGCCCAATGCGGTACCCTCCCGTTTTTTTGTTCCATCCATTGGGTTTACCTTGTTCACAGGTTGACCCCATGGCAGCAAGAAAAGGCGATCTTGTGCTATACTCCGGTGATCTCTTGCCTACCGAGGCACGCAAACTCCCATCGTGTCCCAGATCACATTCCGTGAATCGAAAGGGGAAGCCTACTCATCCATCAGCTCTCCTCTCGTAGATGCGGTGCGGTTTTACGAAACGTCTAAGCACAGTTCACTCGCGTTGATCAATCAAGAGTTTTGCCGCCACTCCTTAAGGTTACCTGTTGTATCATACACTTCTTGCATTGTTTCCCACGCTTCATACCCCTCTTTAAGGTAAAGGGCCAGGCATGGTGGGGTAGGAGCATCCAGTCGGCAATCTTTTTGGCCTGACAAAAAGTCTGATGTCCTCCAAGTCGCACGGCGTTTTAACCGAAAGAACTTCTTGCGCAATTCATGCGTTTCTGTTTTTATGACCAGAAATTGTTTCTTTATTTTCATTTCAAATTGTTCTCTGGACTTTTTATCAATATGAGGTGATCGTAACACAGTATATAAGACTCGTGATTCAGGCAATCCAATCTTCCGTGTGTAACGCGGAAGCCCCCAATAATGGTTTTCAAAAAATGGGTTATCAAAAGATCGAATCGCTATGCGTATCGTACTAGTCGTTGCTATAGATTGTCTTTCTTTGTTTTTTCCTCCTCTTCCTATTGATCAGAAAGAGTATAAACTTTATGGAACGCGTAAAAAAAGCAAAACTGAAAGAGATAATACTTTGAAATTGCTGTTTGAATCCGTTTATGAGGCGTACTCTGTCTTATTTGTTCCATTTATTTGAGTGAGATATTCTTCAAGCGTTTGTTTTTTCGCTTTCCGTTTGGGTAAAGCGTAAATCCCCGTCTTTTGTGTCTATTATTGAGAAGACTTTCTTGACTATATCCATCTTGACGTAGAGCGCTTTCCATTTTTTCTCTACGTCCATTTGCTTATGGAGAAGATCTGGAAAGTCCAGAAAGGTTGTAGAATCATCATATTCAAAAATATTATGAATGAGAATAGAGGCGATTCTCAAGTTCCAGCCGCCGTTCGTGGTCGGGCATAAGAGGCTGTTCCAACTCAGCCCATAGATCGTCTTGGAGAATTTCAGCCTGGGGCAGCTCCACGTGAAGGGGAGGTTGCACAGCAGGATTGGGATAAGCTGGAGATCGGGGGTACGTGCGTGCCGGGTTCACTTCTAAAGAGGAAACTTCTTCAAGATCCTGAACATTGGTTGGGAAACTCAAGATAGCTCGGAGCGTATCCGAGGATTTGTCCTCCGCTCCAGATACACTCAGAATAATACATGATAGCGTACCCAAAAGTATAAAAAATTGGAATGTTTAAGAAGTTAAGTTGGACATAAAAAAGCACAAGTCTTTTCTGACCTAGACATTTTGCTGATCGAACTAAATCTACGAAAAAAATGAGAAAGCCATAGAAAAAAGAGCGAAAAGTTGAGTTGAGTG
>JAURVB010011963.1:2500-20703 GCA_033002965.1 Piper betle | reverse complement strand
CGTTAGCGCGCATCCGTTTTCTTGCTCCATCTCAGGTAAGACAGATCTGGCCCCTTAAGCCAAGGAGCAACAGTCGCTACTGGCCATATACCATATACCCGTAACATATCGTGTTGAAAAGAAAGATCACTTCGCTTGCTCCCTAGGAACGCCGGGACTGGTTTGCCTATAAAGTCTTGCTTGAATGAAAGGAGATCGCTTCGCTTGCTTTGTTTGACTTGACGGCGAACGACAGATCATGTGATTGCGTATATGACGATTGCATCCGCAACGACCCGCACGTCGTGTTAGATCGAGACGGGCACGACCAAGAATTTCAAGATAGTGGCTCACAAGTGGCTGGCCCCATACGACATAGGTGATGACGGAGATAGTTTCCGATCGTGCTCCAGCTAGAGGCTAGTGGACCGAAAGGAGTGAGTTTTGCCAGATAATTGTGCGATCTTGTTGCCTCCTGTCTTGTGGCCTTCCCCAGCGAGAGCAGCCCGGCCAGGACGTTTCACAAGCGCGGGAGCTTGGATAACCGATGCCCTGGTGACTGGTGTAGCGCCCAGTTGAGGCTTGTTCGTGTGGACTGCCAAACTAGATGGTAGCGTGATCGAAGCCCAGATTGCGTGATTGCTCGAACGGGGTACCGTGACGTGGATAGGTCCGTTCAACCATTCATGTGTTCCGACCGATGTCCGCTTTCTTTGGTAAGAGGTATGGCTTGCCAAGGTTGGGGGGCATGCAACTAAAGAAAGGAATTTCATTTAGAAAGAAAGGATTTTCATTAGCATATGAAAGGAAGTGTGTTGATCCTTGATTCGAGTCTGATCTTTTCTTTCGAGTCAATTGATGAAACTAAGTTTCCAATTGAGTTACTTAGTGATCAGTGATCCCGATCCTGCTTTGAGCCGACGGTAAGTGACTCCGAAGCGACTTGACTATAGTCTAGGTCGGATGTTTCCGTGAGCAGTAAGTAGCAGATCTCCCCCTTTTTTGGAAAGCTGGTGTCCGGCGTGTTAATTCTTTCAAGGGGCGGCCTGATTCGTTCGGTAGATCCGGTCGAGGTGGTTTTCGTTTACCATCGCGTAGGTAGTCTAAGTTCCTATGACCGAGTCTTTCTGGCCCCTGTGAACATCTTTTCTTAATGTTTTAAAGAGGGCTTCTCTAACCGGTGAAAAGTGGTGGGTGTCCACTAATGGCCATTCCTGGCTCGGCTCCGATAACGCAATTCCGGGAGGAGTCGGTATAAGGGCACTGGATCCCTTCGGACCTGGAGAACGTGTGACGCAGGGTCGGGGTTTGGTGAACCAACTGGTCGCTCCTCTAGTTGAAGTCTCGGGCCCCTTTTTCGTTGCCTAGGTTACACCTTCGGAATACCCACGAAGGGGATTTCGCTCTACTCCCCCACAATCTTCACTTTACGCCACGCCGACTCTCCGTCGTGGAATTAGACCAAGGGGACATAGGAACTAGTCCCTCAGATTTCGCACGTGGGAGATCAAGACACAGCCCCACAGGGCTATGGGGAAAGATGTGGATCGATCGCTTCTCTTTGATACATATATTTATATATATATATATATATATATTATATATTAATATAAGATTTAATTTTTAAAAATGAATTAAGAAGATCAAAGAAAGATCTTTTGAAAACCATTTCTTGACTATTTTGATATTCATCTTTTGAATATAATGAAAATGAAATTATGATTTTAAAATCATAAAATAAGAAAATTTGGATATAATATAGGTAGTAGTCCGGTCGTACCCGAACAATAATATTCCAGAGGGAAATGCACCTAAGATCAAATATTTCGAGCCGGCTTCCGTGGAAAATTCAGACTTTCTTTTTGATGCTGCGATCACATAAAAACATAAACTTTGAGGCTCAATAGCTAAATACATGGCAATTGAATCATGAGCCGAGATCATAAAAAGCATACTGCGAGTAGGAAGTGGAATTAATACAATGAATTCAGAAGCATCAAACCTCTCTTGTTCGGAAGAATCGAAACACATCGAAATGGTACCAGCCGTACTTAATAATGGAAGGATTTGGCAGAAATATGTAAAATTGTCCCTCCTAAAAAGATTATTCCGGAATAAATGGGCAATAGTTAGGAGAGGTGCGCCAGCGGCGAGCAGAAGCAAGGTTATTAGATACCGAAGGGAAACCCCGGCCAGAACCACACGTGCAAGTTTCCCTGCATGTGGCTCGCCCGTGATAACTTCTTAGGATTTGCGTGAACTAACGGACCGAGACAAAAAAGGTGAGCGCAACGCGCGATGCTCTGCTTTACGAAGCGAGAGCCAGAGCGCGTCCATGCGCGAAGCGCGAGCTTAAGAGCAAAAGCAAAAGCAAGGCGCCTTTGCCTTGCTTTCGCTTCGCGCATTCTGACGCTCTCGTTTCGCGCATGCGCAAAGCGGGCTTCACCCTATCTTCATCGCTCCTTTCCTTCGTTTCTGGGTTGGTTTGGCGGCCTGCGCAAAGCGAGAAGCAGAGCGCCTTGCGCTCACCTTTTTTGTCTGGCTAGATCTCTCAATTGCCTATCCTGTGCTCGAGAAGGTCCCCCACCGTTTTCCTCGGCTGCACCTCGAGCTGCAACTCGAGTCTTAAATGAGACTCGGGAGATTCCCCACTCCATGGCACCTTTCGCTCATCCATTCAGCCCGCCCGTCCAGACGCGGCCCCCTTTCTCATTATCATCTACCGCCCTTTCTTTCCTCCTGGCTATTTACGCATGAAGATCGTCATATGTATGCTCGACTTCGGTTGCCGGTGCAATAGGTAGGAGTACATTATGGCAGGATCAGTCACCCGGGCAAACCAACCCTCCTCCAAGAAGAATTGTGCTATGCCCCCCGATCTCTATAGAGCGAAAGAGCTGCCTGGTGATCCCTAGGTTGCAGCACGTCCGGTCGTGAACTCCTCGCGCTGCTGCCGCCGTTTCTAGGACCGACCGACGCCTCACCTGCACAGGTACCCACGTAGTGTAGTGTCGGTCGCACATTCATAATAGCGTTCGGACTCATGTGCCTTCCAGAACCAGGGAGTTCCCTTGCTCCTGCAGCGTACGATTAGCCAGCCTTGCGGCGGCAAAAGGATGAGACGTCCCCCATGCTACGGTTCCCTGCGGTCCGAACCCGGTGCCACATTAGGTTAGGGAGCTGGGCGAGAATAGCTCCTCCGCATCCCAAAGCGCGCTGCCCTCCTAGGCGCGCAACACTAAGTAATCCAAGCCAACCCACATTACTGACTAAGGGTGGATAATCATCTTTTTTAGAAGTACTAAATACAACTCCATGAATGAGCAAAATGAAGGTTGCGTTAATGATAAAGATCTCTGGGGAAACAGCTAAAAAAGATTGAACATGTGGGAGGGATCCGAAAAAAATGAAGCTTTCATTTCCCCGTCTGGAGCACAGCTAGCACGGAGTTATTTACGGTCCGGGCAGGCGGAGGCGGCTAGGGTGCTCTTTCTGTTCAACTGAGCTGGTTTGGTTATCTTGGAGGGCGCCCGCAGCAGCCGCAGAATTGATCTGCGGAGATGATCCAGCTGCTGCTGTTCGAGATTGCGCTCTTGCAGCCGCACAGCCTCCAGATCATTCTGGTGCCGCTGCATCTCCTCTGAAAAAGAGCTTTGCCCCACAAAGATGATGTCTCTAATGAAGTTAGCGTTAGCAGTTAAGACCTCATTCTCAAATGGCGATTGCGCCCGATGCCTGAGAAGACTCTAAAAAATGTGCATCAGAAGGTCGAATTCGATATTCTCTCGCTGGAGGACCCTCATCACACTGATGTCAAGGCATTGGGGGGATAAGCGGCGCAGGACCTTCGCTATCAAAAAAATGCATTCATATGAATGAAGGATCTGTTCCTTTCACATAGTGAAATCTTCCAGTCGGACAAAGAATCGAACTGTCGAATCTTTGTCCTCAGGTCGAGTGTTTTCTAGAACAGACCAGACAAATCAAACCCATTTCGGGTCTAGTTTGGGAAGACTCAGATACCATACCAATCTATCTATGGGTTAGATCCCCTCCCTTTCAAATGCATTAAGTGGTTCCAGACCAAAAAAGCCAAGGTCGGTCCACCAAAGACTTGAAAGCCGACAGCTAAAAAGGTTCTAACACGGAGGACAAAAAAATCATAAAAATAGCAGATTACATGTATTGCCATTCTAAAGTCTCTATAGCGCAAATAAAAACAAGACAATAGTATAATGAATGAGATAGGGTGAGCCCTACATTATCAAAAGAGTTTTTTAGCTCCATAATACAGATGATAGGATAGTGCTAAGATAGTCAGACCGACGAAGCTTGGGATGAACTTGGAACTTTTAAAAGAGAAAAGGTAGAAATTTTCATAGGTCAAGCAAATCAAACCCATTTTCAGACACAGAATCGAACTAAACAAAACCATTGTGGCGAGGAAAGCCCCGGAGATTCTATGGGAAATTGGAAACGTCGAAGTAAGCTGGGACACATAAAGAGTGAGATGAGGTGGCAACGGTCGAAAAAATGTTCTCATATGATTCTCTTACCTTAGTTCTGCTTCCTGCTCTCAAAATGCAGAAAGACTTTTCGGAAGTCGCTGGTTGGACCAAGAAAGGAATGGGAGTCTTTGGGCATTGCTTGAGCTAAGTTAAGCTCTCTTTCTATACGCAATTCCGGACTAGTAGTAGTTTGCCTAAGGACCGGAATAAGAGGTTTCGGCGTATCGGGGCTGCTAGGCTCCTTTATCATGGGAGGGGTTCGCATCCAACTCTTCTCGATACCCCTCTTCTAACTCGTTAAGCTAAAATAGCCTATATAAGATAACTCTGATCGTCTCCTACTTATATTAAGTTATAAGCCCCGCCACCTTGTTACGGCTTCGCTAACTCCAGTCAAGCAGTAGTAGACCTACCTGACCTGATCTCCGAAAAGATAGTGAAATAGGCATGTGTTAAGCATATGACTAATTGGAGTTCTCCGAGCTCAATCCAATAGAACAAGCCGCTTTCTCGATCACTTTTCTAACTGATACCAGGACTAGCAATTCAATCTATTCTTATATAGAATACCGATCACACCTCAAATCCACAAGCTAGTCAGCTATCTTCTTCTTGCTAGGCATATCTATTCAATTAGGATACAGGTACTGGCAGCTATACTAGCAACTCTCCTATCAATCAGGTTACCAGTGACATGCTAAAAGCAAGCTGACTTTGACTGGATTCTGTCTACTAGCAGCTATTGGAATGGGAGACTGGCCTGGCAATGTATTCAATCAGTTACCTGACAGGCAGCTTCTTGATAGTTTCCTGTCCGATTCCCCATCCCAAGCATAGACCGGCTCCGGAACCTGTAACTCTATCTTATCGGAAACTGCACAGGATAAGCTATGGGATCTATTGCAAGCTAGGCCCGGGAGCTCAATGAGCCAGTAACCATTTGCCCAAGGTCCTTCTCTTATGATTTCGATTTGAGGAAAGGCAGGTCTTTCTTGCGGATCTTCTTAAGTAAGATACGGGATTTTTTCGAGAAACCACCGCCCAAAAGAGCTTAGCCATGTGTAGATCGAAAAGGAGCCGGTCCCGGTAGGTCTAATAACGGATTTCAAGCTTGAACGCATGAAGCAAAGCAAGCTGTCAAGTGTCAAGCATTGAATGAAGGAAGGTTTGAGGGGGAATTGCACAATGTGCTATCGAATCCGCTGCATCGAATGCCATGGTTCTTGTTCAAGAATAAAATGAAATGTTGTCGGAATAAGAACCCCTGTTCTAGAATCCACTGTGGTGGCACTTTCAGAAGGCTTGTTAGCACGACGAAGGTTTTCAGGACTTGAATCAGAAGCATGGAATGCAAGCTCTTCGGGATTCACCTAAGCTGATTGCCCAGGCGTTAACGAGAATAAGGTCTTAGGTGCGAAAGGCGGTGCTCGAGAATCCGATTTTTCTTGATTGCGCATAGCCCTTTCTTTCTTGGGCTCTCATGCCCCGGTTAGACGAGAAGATCAAAGGAACCTGCTTTAACCAACCAACTCTTTAATACTGTTTTCACAACTGGTTTGCCATGATTCATAAGCAGGAATCGAGATTGAGAGGAAGCATGCCTGAGCTAACACAAGGCAAGAGCAAATGAAGTTTACGTCTAAAATAAAAATGGAAAGCATTTTTAGGCGGGCAACTAGTTACAAAGACCCAGAGGACCAAGGAAAGTCTAGTTTTTTACTAATATTTACTAATAATACACATGGCTTTTTCTGCAGGATGCCTTTAAAGCAACCAAAAGAGACCTTCAACTAGCAAGAAAGCTACCCTTTCTACTTACAGGTTGAGATATTTAATTAGCGAAGTATTCGATAAAGATAATGTGAGTGAGAAAGACTTGGACAAGACAAGAGATGACGCACTAATTGCACCTCCTGGTACTAATAACTCGAGTGCCGATTCTTGCTACAGTGTTTTAAAAGGGGGTTCTCGCTATTGTAGATTTACGAATTGACGGAATGATGTCACACCTATGTGGATCTACCGCTGCTTTACACGTCCCTGGATAGGCGCATTTTACCGGAAAGAGGGGCAGAAGATCAAAGAAAAAGACTCGCTAGCGTGAGCGGGAGGAGTATAATAAAACCAATACAACTCCAATGAAATTGCCAATTGCCAGCCGACTTTGAGTGAGCAATTGTTGTGAATACCTCTGATATAGGGGGCCCAATCATTGCATTTGAAAGCAGCGCTATAAAGCCTATAAGAGCTGTAGTAAATGCTGTAAATAATGAGCACGTAAACGTAAAGAAGGGCTGAACCCCTTACTCATGGAACTACTAGCAGCTGGAGGGGCAGGATAGGCTAAGAAGCCAGGCAAGGAAGGAAGAGGGTGCGAGATAGATAGTTGTGTTATTCGTTGGATGGGACTTCCTTAAACAAAACAAGAGGCTGACTAGAAGATGGATATTGCGGAACGCTATAAAAGGATAGCTCGGGTAAATCCCCCAACTGCCTTGCGAGCATATTGGCCGAATAAAGTTCAGAACTGTACTTGGAATTTCGATTTTACCCGGAATTCCTGAGTCAAATAGGCGGCGGAGGCACCCTCAGAACAGATGATTCCTGTCTATTAGAGGATCACCCCTGGGTCTTAATACGATGCTCGGGTCCTTGCTTTGGTCTTCATTGCGCACTATCTCCTCTTTGGCTTTAAGTGAGTGTATCACCTCTGCTTGTTGAATCCCTAATGAGCTAACCGAAGGGCGATTGGCGGAAGCTGGAAGCTACAAGCAGAAAGCTCCAAGCTACTTCACAACTAGTCTCTGTATTGCATAACCTCTCTTATTAGGGAATCACACGCTCCTTTCTCTTCTGCCGCTTTGATCTGTTGTGCTGTTGCCGTTGTTGAGGAAGAGAAAGAAGTTGGAATATCCACATCCCTGGAATCAGCAGTTAGTTGAATTCCCGGTGCAAGAGTTCTCGTATTCGGTCAACCAGTAACCGGTGTGGGAGTATGAGAATAAGCTGTTGGTGCAATAGAAGGCTTTCGCACCTCAACATCTAGTTTCCTCTGCTCGCTTGCTTGGTCATTCCCTTCTCTCTTGGTTGATGGATAGGTGAGCGCATGCAGTGACTTCCGAACGAAGCGGTCGATGGCAAGCTTAGCTGGCTAGCTGAACAGAACATGGGTTAAGGGGCTCTTAAGGCTTTCGGGAAAGGGAATAGACTGACAATCTAAATTCGAGACGTGAAAAGCGCTGTCGCACCTTACTTCACTTTTAGTCGTGACCAAAGCATTTCGTTTTCTCTGCGAAGAATAGAAAAGCCTAATCAAGGTGTCAAGTAGCCAAGCAGGGGATGAGTGCCGGTTAAATGCTTTTTGAGACTGACCCCGCTCAATGGAAATTTCTTTAGGCAAGATCCAACAAGCAACGGCTGCCTGCGCGAAAGCCGTTGCGCGTTAGCGCGCATCCGTTTTCTTGCTGAGTCTGATTCAGATTCTGCTTTCACTCTTCTCAAGGAAGTAGGCCACCAAAGGGGAGGTCTTTGCTTGCTTTTCCTGTGAGAGATGCTAGTCTTTTTGTAATGACTGCTCTGCAGATGTTTTCAGGAATAAGAGAAGACGGTGCTAGTCTTTGAGGGATGTCCGCTCTTGCCGCTGCACAAGTAACTGCTGTTGTCGCCTTGTCCGCCGTTCTCTTATCCGCTTGAATAAGCTCACTCTTGGTTAGCTATGAACAAGGAGTGAAGAATCGCTAAGGCCAATCATTCCCTAGTCTCTCCTATATACTCTTTCTATTCTTGCTGGGATATTATCTCTATTAAAGCATATAGGAATCAGAGGTAATCTCGTGTCTAGTCAACAATCATTCCTTTAGTTCCATTCGTTCGCTTTAAAGCACGAGCTGCGAGAAAGAGAGATTTTCGATCTTTAATCGCCAATCTCGATTCAACTACAAGCCTGCTATTCACTCGATTGAAAGTCGGATCTTGCCTTCACTCCTAAAGGAAGTGCTTTCCTCACCTCAGAGCTTCACAAGAGCAATCACAGTCGAAAGAGCAAACTTTTTCAACAATCGCTATTCTTTTTCACTGCTAACCGTGCCATGAACAGCGTTCAGAGTCGATTCTGTAACAGGAAAAGTGAAGACCGCTACTGCTCTACGCCTTACTAACAGCTATACCACACTAACTCCGATAGGTTCTGCGGAATCGAAACTCCGATAAGACTAAGAAAAAAGAAGACTTTCTGTCGCTCGTCCCTTCTAGCCAAGCCAAGTCAAGCTTTCCAGCAGTCAAGCCAGATGCGGATTTCATAGCTGCGCTTACTCCTTCAACCCCGGATTTGCGCTAATGCGGATTCGCGAAGAACGGATTCGATAGCGCCGTCTTCTTCCTTCAAACAAGGCCATGCCTTTAATACGACGACAGGACCAATGGCAACTGATGAAACAAGATAAAAAGCTATCGAACCACACTAACTAATGGGCCTGGCCTATCCGGTTCTATAGATTAAACAGCCAAGGTGCCAAGCTCAAAGCTTAAAGGCAAAGATCACATTCCTACTGTCAAGCTAAAGGCGAAAGAAGTGACTTAGCTTAAAAGCTCCTCTTCATAGACACATGGGCGATCCAAGGATTTAGGTTCAAATCAATCTCCCCTTCCTCGGATTCGTTCAAAGAGAAAGAGTAGTACTTGCTATTTCTTTCTCCCTCTCTCTTTATTCTCACCTGGCCTTCAATGCTTTGAAACCCGCTAACACCCCCTTTCAAACATACTCTTTGCGATTCTATCTATCTCTTATGTAAGACTTTATGAAGGATGCCTCAGAAGGAGGAGAGATTGACTAAGTCGATTCTAAGAAGCAAGAAGGCACTCCTAAGCGCAGAAAGCAGTGAGCCGTCTTGATTCATTCTTCTTCCCAGTTCCCAGACCGGAGAATCAAAATTCATTATATGGATTAACCTTTTTCAGAGCACAGGGCAGATGGGGAAGGAAGATGGGAAGAATAGCTATCTTTCGTATCCAAGCCCAAGCAGCAAGGGCGTTAAGGCTTGATTTTCTTGCTTGAATCAACGGCCGGGCAAGCTTACTAATCAATCCTCGAACGATCAGTAGTCTTTGTTTTTCCTGTTTCAGATGCCAGTCCTTTTTCAGTTGATGCGGAAAAAGCGCAGCTAGCCCTTTTCGGAGTAGGAGCAGTTAGGATAGGGTTCCAAACCTTCTTTCTCGGTGCGATTTTCATACGAACTCACGAAGAAGCAGTCCCGCGGATAACTATAAGGGAAGGAGAAGCTGTTCTTGCTAGAGCCTTGAGCTCGGCAGTAGGATTAGGCTTATCTGCTGTCGTCAACTCTGAACGAATGCTTTCATGGGAACAACCTAGGGAAAGCAGCCTTCTTCTTGTTGATGTAGTTGCCCTCCTTGTATGGTATGTAGTTGAATCGAGATTGGCCTTGGTCTTATTTAGAAAGAGAGTACCACTCAAATCATGGCTATGTCCGGACCTCACTCTCTCTCGCATCTACACTTTAGAAGCTCGTGCAATGATAAAGATTCCAAACAAGTACAAAAAAGACAGCTAAAGAAGTAGATTTCGAACCAGCATACGCAAAGCAAAGAGCGGAAAGGTGCTTTGTCCCTCACTTCGCTAAGCAGCGATAATTGTACTGAAGCTCTCTTTCCAACGCCCGCCGATCGTACTACTTCATTCTGAGTGTGCTGACCAGATATCCCAATAATGAGCTAAGAGCCATAGCCAGAGATATAGCGTTGGCTTCCGGCTTAGTGAGCTCATCAAATGGCGAATAAATTCATTTGAAAGAGAAAGTCGGGTCTAGCTGATTCCCGAGTTGACCAATGAGAAATGGGTAGGAATGGCAGGACCTAAACGAGCTAGGCTTCGTTAGCCAGTTCTCCTTTTATAAGCTATTCTTAATGCCGCTCGGGCTCCCCTCGCTTCTAGAACAGATGATATCAAATCTGACTAAAATAAGGATGATAATTAAATATACAGATATACTCTATACCAGTATACAGCAATAACAATGTCAGCCAATTAGCAAAGATCAAGCGAACTCACTCAACCGTACTAACCCAAAGACTAAGAATACCCATATGATAACAAGTGAGAAATATTCCATCTGGGAACCCTAACCAAACCTGAAATGGGAGTCGATGACTAGTAACGGAACTCCTGACTTTGTTTGGACAGAGAGTGATTGCCGACTGACTTTAGGTGTTGATACCGACTCTGTTGACTTCACTCTTGACAGCTTGTTCTCTTTTTAGAGTCACTCACACTCACAACTCTTATTGAACACTCCTAGTTATAAGGCGAGAGAATGACTAGGCCGAAAAGGTGGAGCGAGGGAGTACCTACGAACGAAGAACTGGTAACTAACCTCTTGACTAAGGGCTTGTTCACTCCTTATAACGAAGGAAAGAAAGCCTTGAAGAGGACAAGCTCTCTCCTAGCTAAAGAGAAAGAGAGAGAATATAGAATAGTATTGCATAAGTAAAGGTAATTTATAGTTTACCTGTAATAAACTGTCTTACTAAGAAAGCCCGGAAGAGTGCGATCTACGAATAGCAGGTGAACTCCTAAATTGAGTTTCGTCTGGAAGATAATGATCCCTTTTGGGCGATTCCCCGAAAGCCTAGAAGCAATAAAGATGATTTATAAGTGAAGGAAAAGTAGTTCCGGTGAGCAATTCAGTAAGGAAAGTACTCGATGAGGGAACTCAAATTCTTCCTTCAAACAGACTTTAAAGAAAGGCCTTCTTTTAGGGGAGTTGGCTCGTGCTCGTGTGTGCGAGAGTGAATTCCTCTGTCCTGTGTGCGGAAGGCATAGGCTAAGGTTGAAGTACAGTAGTCAAGGTCAAGTTTGAAAGTAAGGAAAGCTTGCTTGGTTGGATTTCCTTCTCCTCGCTACTCTCTCTGGACTAAGGAGGGATCTTACAACTCGGAAATGACAAGAGATTGATTGATTGATTGATGAAGTACTGCCTTACCCTACCCCCTATCAACAGCAGACTATCTTAAAGATATGCAAAAGAGTCATATTCTATAACCAAGCCCTCAATCCCCGATCTACGAGTGGATATTGCCTTTTCATCGGTGGTAATCTTCTTTCATGGAGTTGTCGGAAGCAAAGAACCGTCGCTAAGATGCGAAGCGCTTATCCGCGTGGGAATACCAGGAAAGATCAGATCTACGATGCAATCAACGTGTGTCGTTTACTTTGTTTTAATAATGCTTAAATCCGCTTTGCTCCGCCTCGAGAGCCTCTCATACATACCTTTACCTAGAGCTTACAGCTCGCCTTAGAGTCCCTTATGTAACTCCACTCTTTGCTTCATGCACGGTTTGCTTTCAGCTTGCGCTTGTCTACTCAACTTCGTCGATCCTGTCGGTTCACCTGGTCCCCCTGCTTTTCTCGATAGACTAAAATATGGTCTACGCTCAATAAAGCATCGTTCATCTTGCGCAGATACACCGGATTCGCTAGTTATTCTAGTTCGCTTAAGTCAACTCTATCTCACTACTGATTAGAGCTGGAGAATTTCCCTTAGATCGCTCGATAAACTCAGACTTAGCCATACCTTTCATTACGGAAGATACCCCAGAAAGAAGAAAGAAAGAGCAGGCGCTACTCCTATCAATAAAAGAAAACTATAGAACGGAAGCCATTGCTTCTTTCTTTTCGTTAGCTGTTTACCAGACATGACCGTATATCTCACCATAGATATGCCTTTATATCTATATCTGGCTCAGTCACGCCATTAGTATCTGAGAGGTTGACCTGTCCTCACCTTCGCCTTACGGCTCACTTATCGGAGATCAGTCTTGCGCCTCGGCTCAATGCTCAATGAAAGACTCCCACCGCTAAGTTAACTCTATCTCACTAGTCATCCCATCAGGAGAATTGACCAAACCAAATAAAAGAAAGTTTATGGCTCAAGAAAGGGTGGGCTATCTTCCTCAGTAACACCATCTTCACTAGAGATTCTAAGCGCTAGCCTTAGGGCGATCGATCTTCTTCTACTAAATAAGATAAGAGAATATTTGTACGATGAATCAATTCAAGAAAAGTCATGCGAGAAATGACATAATAAAGAAGAATCTCATGTTTGCAGTTCTGTCTTTCTCTTCAGGGGAGTCTGTCTGTCTTCATTCAAGAGTGAGTTTCGTTGATCGAGAAAGCTGCGCCCAGGCACTCCTATAGGGAGTCGGATCCCGGGGTAGCCTAAGTCCATCTGACTCTGACTGGCGAGTGAGGATCGGATCGGCAGGTCGGTATTGCTCGTCAAGCTCGAGACTGGCTTCGAGAAAACGTGGTACCAAGGTGCCCGCAAACGAGAGGCTCTGCGGAGCTTTGTGGGCCAGTGAAAACTGCTCGTCGTAAGAACCGATGGAGAGCTTGGAAGAGCACTAACGCCCGGAGCAGCCAACCTAGTTCCTTAATCTGAAAAAAGAAGTTTTTTTCGCTCGAAAGATGCTTTAAAACAAAGGAGAAAGCCCCAGGATCAAGGCGAAGATTGATAGCACTCACAGATCGTAGCCAAATCCTAATTGAAATGGAATTCCCTAAACTTTCATAAGTCCGACAATTGGTCTTTAGCCTTTCGGAATAGAATAGGAAGGAATGAAGCCAATGCCTTTAATAAGGGCTTTGGTTCTAATAGTCTAAGTATCAGCGCCAGAACAGGAACAGGTTGCACGAATGAATGTTAGTTGAGTAATTCAGTTTGAAATGCCCTCAGGAGGCGAAAAAGGGAGATTTTCTTGCTCGAGTTTAAGAAGCGGATGCTGTTATCGTAGATAAAAAAGGCTGCTTAAAGGACTTCTTTCTCTCTATTGATTAAGTCATTTCCTGAGTCAGATGCCATGAAATGAAAAACGTTCTATTCGAAATGTGCAGATTTTTGAGGTGTTCAGTGAGTGAGTGAGAATCGGATGAAAGTTATCCCAGGCTAGGAAAGAGCAAAAGTCAATAGAAGGGAGAAGGGCTTTAGCGCTCCGCTTAGAGTTATATAGACTGAAGGGGGATAGCTAGATTCAACTTATCCCAGGAGAGGAGCCGAGATGCTATTTCATCCGTTTTCGATTGAAAACCTTACCGGGCGAAAGGCATAAAAGAATGAATACCAGGCGCAAGCTCAAGGCGAGACAGAACAGAGAGTACAGTAACCGATCGAAAGCTGGATTCACAGGCAAACCAGATTGACTTACCACAGACAGTAGTAGGGCAGAGAATTCTCTTAATAAGATAAGTAATCAAGCAGCAAAAAAGAAGAATAGCAGAAGTTATTGAGGGGAGATCTTTTCACTCTTTCTCGATGCAAGAATAGTCAGTGTCAGTCTAGCTACTTCTTGATAGCATTGGTCTCGGAAGGCCCTCGCTCTAAAGGGAAAGGGGCAGCTTGATGGCAGCTATCCTGCTCTGTCTGATAGAATTGGAATGGAATTGGTGTGGTTCGAAAGCTCTTTCTTTTGAAACGAATTCATTCCGAATAAAGGAAGGCGGTCGTGATAGGGAAAGGCTTTGCCTTATTACCAGGAAAGATAAAATGGGAAAAAGAGCCTGCTATAGAAGAAGCTCTTAGGGAATCGATCTAGACTAGATGAGATGCCGGTGCCATTAAACAAGCTGCCAGAACGAGTTCAAGAGATGAGGGTCCAGGTAGTGAAGTCACCCTCGGGGGAGGAATCATTCCATTCACTTGTTCAACTGCTAAGAAGAAGAGCTTTTCTCTTGCTTGAATGTGGCACAAAAAGCAGAAGAGGCGAAGGCGACCAACGGGAGTCTCCCTTGCCGGAGAAAACCACTTTTTTCACGCCCACCCTCTACCCATTCGATGCAGGTTTTTATTCGTCAGGATAAACCAGGAAAACCCGCGTTCACGTGGCCCCATGAGTGGTTCAAAAAAGTCAAAATGGAAGGGGTAGCTCCTATACTAAACTAACAACTAGAACGACTACAATTTCATAGTGAAAGTGAGTGGTCAGGAGTACGCCCGGTTCACCAGGTTCTACCACAGTAGGGCCCAATCATAGTCAAAATCTGAGTTTGATCCTGGCTCAGAAGGAACGCTAGCTATATGCTTAACACATGCAAGTCGAACGTTGTTTTCGGGGAGCTAGGTTTCACTTTTTGTCAATAAGGCTGAATGATTTTAGTGTTCCGGAGAGATCAAATGAAAATGAACTTCCCATTTTAGATTCCAGCCGAGAAGACCAGGAAAAGGAAGGATCCAGGAAAATGAAAAAGACTTTATTTGGCTTCTTAATTAAGTCTCTTTTGAGACAAGTGATTATCGGTCTGACCGTACTTTTTGTGACTCGTCTCCTTTTTTATTGCTGGAACTGGGGTTGGTTCGTAGCAGTCTTTATTCAGTTTCTGAACGACTTGCTCGACGATTTTCTTCTGTCGGCCATGGATAGATTTCCTCTTTCCATCGGAGGCGATGGGAGTGGTGCTAGCTCATCGAAGCGACCGCGGTTAGATATTGATCTCAACGGTCCTCCACTTGAGGAGCCGGAGCCGGACCACCCGCAAGAGGACCAACCTCTCTCCCAAGCAGAGCTTCATACTCTTTTCCGCTTAGCAGGAAGAGTAGAAGCTCCGAACGCGAGGCTATTAGAGGAAGTGCGAGCGATCGTTCGACTAAAAGGACAGCTCGTGGATCGCATGATGGAATTGGATCCGAACGCTTCAGGCTTTTGGCAAAAGCAAAGGAAGGCCATTCTGGAGCATTCCATTCTATCGACTAACCAACGCGAACACAGTTCGCACAAGTGACATTTTATGCTATTAGAATTGAATGGAGACGATGCCCGAACTTCCTCCACTTTTAAGAGGATGTTCAGAATAAGAACTCCATTTGAAAAACTCGGCACATTCAAGTATTAGCACTGAGCTTTTTGATCTTATTCGTCTTCTAAAGTCATCTTCTTTTCCGTTTTCTTTTCATCATCTGTTGATAGGATAGATCTGACTATCCTTCTTAATCAAACTCACCTTTCCATGCTTGTTTGAGGGGCGCCGACTTTTGGTCGATTCAAAATAGACAGACATCTTTTTGAGCGAATGTAGCCTAGCCTTTTTCCTAAGGAAGGCGAGGCCCCTAGCGATAGGGGGAAAGAAGAGTGGGCAAGAGGGCTTCTTTCACTCACTCACTTTCGTTTTGGAGAGAGCATTTTGGAGCAGCAAAAGGCATAAGGGGAGTCGGAATGGAATAAATATAGTAGTCTCTCCCGGCCCTTTATCCGTGTAAAGAAAGAGTATAAGGGGAGAATAGCATAAGTAGCAATAGTGTCAGTCTAAGTAGAAGTGGTTGTCCTCCTAGTGGCAGTCGCTGATAGGGATCTTCATGATATTGCCATTCCAGTTCCCCTCGATGTCGTGTCAGTTTAAGTTGAAGAGGTTTTCATTCCAGTGTCAGTTTCTTGCCAGTTGGTTTTAGGTCCAAAGTTGTAGTTTTTCCTTTCCTTCTCCCGACGAGCCTCTTTCTTGTCATCCAGCTGGGTCCATGCATGTGAGCGAATACGGTCCGAGGGTCATCTTTCTAGTAGCAGACCCTGTTATTGCAGTATGAGTTCCAGCCCCTTATGAGCAGTCTTATTTAGAGTCTTCCCCAGCAGTCTACCTCTCCGTTGGCCTTGAAGTTTCCGGTGAATGGAAAGAAAATAGTCATTATTTATACCAGCCAGCCTTAGCTATCAGCTATCTCTGTTATATAAGAGAAGGGTGTTTGAGTTTAGATAAGAGTCAGGCCTTGACCGTTCTAGGTAATAGTTAGAATAAGAGTGAGAAAGATAAAATGGAACTTTCTATAAGCAGAAGTTCCCTTGGTCTTTTCTAGTCTAGTCAAGGAGGGAGCCTCACCTCAAATGCCAAGATTTTATAGAACCCATTCTTTCTGCGAATGGTGGTCAATCCACTAAAAAAGGAGAATAAGAGGCTGCTGACATTGGCCAACAACCCTTTTTTCTTTCCGGAAAGAGCTCGTCAATAGCTCAATTTCGAGCTTTCTTTCTGGGATGATTTGATTTTTGGGTTCAATATCAATAGTAAGTAAATTCATCAGCCGGGAATGCCCTGCGGGCTGGAGAAGAGTAATCAGGCCTAGAAAGAGGAGTCTTTTTTCAGTAGCAAAGATGGGGACTCCAGGTTGAGTTCGAAGAAATGTTAGATTCAAGACAGGACAATGAACTATGACTCTAGCCAGAGGATTCAAACAGGAAGGGAAAGTCTTTGGAGGCTCAAGCGAATCAAATAGGTATGAGGCCTAATCTTTTTGGGTATTCAAGATTTGATTGTCGTCTGAACTTCAACAGCTTAGTGAAGTAAAGTCAGAAGACTTGGTTAGGGGTTGACCTCATTTCTCACCGCAATCCTCAACGTGCGAAGGATGTATGCTAGGCAAGCAAGATCTTAGAAATGTATGATTGTACAAGGAAACCTTGGTTGATATGTGGGTGGTACTCACTTTCTGTATAATACAGACTATGACCGCCCTATTAGCAAATAAACGTATTCCGGAGCTAGATATATCAGAGTAAGGTCAGGAAAAGAAAAAGCGAGAAAACTAGACGACAGAAATAGAAGAAGCAATTCAGTCAACTACACTAGTTGTTCATTCCCTTCCGTACTTTTGGAGTCGGATAAGATAGAAGAGTGTGGATCAGGCAGAATAGGATATCTAGAGAGAATGGTAAGGAATAGAAAAGTCAGGGAGAGAAAATGCTGATCAAAAGAGGGAATGAAAGACAGAATGCCGCTAGATCGATGATGAAAGTAGCTATGGGTTTAGTGAGAGTGTCCGTGGAGAGTTGCTTTGGTTCAAGTCAGGAAAGAATCTGACTAAGAAAGAAGGGCTCTATCTTTCATAGAGATAGAGGCTCACTATATAAGAGATTGAGAGCAGGGTTCCCATGCAGAGTGATAATATACCATTCAGTTGGCTCAAGGCGATAGGCATAGTGGAAAAAGGCTACGCACCTGAATCTGTTCACACGAATTGCTCAAGGTTTGAGGCGGGGATACAGGCTTCTAGAAGGGATCATCCCACGGCTTGCTGCTTGGAGAGCGCAACCAGGGTCAGAAGTTCCTGGACTACGGGGATGATTTAGTCATCGCAGATCCTAACGTCGCTTCTGAGTACTTGAAGATTATGGACGAATGTGAGGTGACTATCTCAAAAGAAAAGTCTCTCATTTCGTCTGTAGGCGCTTGCGAATTCGCTAAGCGTTTCATGACTGAGAAGGTTACGGTAGATTTTTCTCCGATTTCTTTCAAGGTTATGAACATGTTTGGTGGCTTCGTGCCCCATTACCAACTTGACGGTCTTCATTATAGGACGTCGGTAAGGCTGCGTGGTGGAGGCTCTCGTGTTTATTCAACTGGTGATAAACCTCCAAAGGGTTCACGCCGTTGGCTTAGACACTGGCTTCTTATGTATTCAGAAAAAGGTTGAGTATCTATCCCTTTCGATATATGGGTCACTTTCCCTGAGGGAGGGTCATGAGATCCATACCGTATGGGAGTAGTACACTGGAAGATTGTGAAGACATTGCGTCCTCGGGAATGAATTTAGCGAAAAGAATTTAAACAACCTGAGGGTCGTATACCTTCGCGATCCAGCCCTATTCGAAACTTTATTAAAAGGGTAGATTACATCCCAACATCATTTTTTGGAATGGTACAGCCTTGTAGCCCTTGATCTCAAT
>JAURVB010011962.1:5000-35536 GCA_033002965.1 Piper betle | reverse complement strand
CGAGGGGTGCTAACCCGGCCACTCGCTGAAAAACGTGAGCGCTCAATAGCTTCAGCAAGGCAGCTCTCACTCTCGCTTTGCGCACAAGCGGCGCCTTGCTTCAGGCTTTTCAGACTTTAGCCCAAGCTCTTGCCGGGCCGGCCATAGGTTCGAATCCTGCCACCTTTCTTGTGGATCATCCTGTGGTTACCGGATGATTGGAATCCTAATTTGGGAAATGAGCACGAAATGTCAATAAATGAATTGTCTCATTATTCGTTATTTCCGGGCCTTTTCGTTGCATTCACTTACAACAAGAAAGAACCACCAGCGTTTGGTGCAGCACTTGCATTTTGGTGCATTCTTCTTCCTTTCCTTGGTCTTTCGTTCCGTCATATTCCTAATAACTTCTCCAATTACAACGTATTAACCGCTAATGCACCTTTCTTTTATCAAATCTCAGGGACATGGTCTAATCATGAGGGTAGTATTTTTTCATGGTGTTGGATCCCAAGTTTTTATGGATTCCTTCTTTGGGGTCGACCCCAAAGCCATAATGTCTCAAAACGAGGAGGCCATAGAGAAACTCTTTTTGTTCCTTTGTCTCGAACTTCGTGAAGAACTCCATTCTATCTCTCCCTCGTTACGAACAAAAAAGTGGGGCTGCGCCCAGGGCGGTGGGTGGGGAAGGTAGCTTGGGCTACGTAAAGTTAAGCAACGAACGTAGCGAACGAGTGAAGCGCAGAGATGCGCTTTGCGCACTCGCGAAACGAGAGCGTCAGGATGCGCGAAGCGAGAAGCAGAGTCTCGCTATTGAGCGCTCACGTTTTTTCAGCTCCCTTCGTTCTACGAACCCTTGCGGATTCTGAACTTCGTTCGCGAAGGAACCGGACTTTTGACGGGCCAGCCCTTTTTTATGCGCAGCTTTACCCTGGAAGGAAAATGAGCTTTGCTCCTCTGGGCGCTAGGCGCTCCCGTGGTTCGCGAGAAGGAAAAAGGACTCATCTTTTTTGGATCTGGCACGAGATGAAAAAGAGAGAGCTTCGTATATCGATGAACAGCGGAGTCAATCCGCTGTTGGCATTGCTTTGTTTTTCTCTCCTTTCCTATCAGCGAGTTCGGATCCTTTTGTTCGAAATTTCTTCGTTCGTACCGAACCGCTTGCAGAATCAAATCCTGTTCCACAAGATCCTATATCAGCTATACATCCTCCTTGCATTTATGCCGGAGACGTCGCCAGTGCTATGGGCTTTGGCTTATGTAGATCAAAAATTTTGAATGGGATTGTGGCACTCCACTCGCCGCCAATGCGGAAGGATGCCGCCGAAAAGAATGGAACGCTGCTTCGCTCTGCTGGATGCGTCGGATCCCGTAGAACAAGCGAGCTCTTTACCCTCAAATTCAAAGATGTGGGCGCAAAATGCTATCCTGCTATATTGTTGCGTAGCAATAGAAGCCTGCTCATGCTGCTTCGGCGGCGCTTTTTCGCCTTCTCTTCGCTCGGAGCGCTAATGGACACGGGGAGGGAGCAGGCGAAGCGTGTCGTTCGTAATGGAAAGAAAGAGACCACTACTTCGCCTCTTTGTTGGACCGCCGGCGCGAACACAGTGGTCTCTGACCAGGACCAGGAAAAAATTCGAATTTGGATCTTGACATGTCGGTTGTTTTTAACCGTAGGCATCTTGCCAGGAAGTTGGTGGGCTCATCATGAATTAGGTCGGGGTGGCTGGTGGTTTCGGGATCCCGTAGAAAATGCTTCTTTTATGCCTCGGGTATTAACCACAGCTTGTATTCATTCAGTAATTCTACCCCTTCTGAATTCTTGGACCTCGCTTCTTAATATTGTGACTCTTCCATGCTGTGTCTTAGGAACCTCTTCAATACGGTCCGGATTGCTAGCTCCCGTTCATAGTTCTGCTACAGATGATACACGAGGAATCTTTTTATGGCGGTTCTTCCTTCTAATGACCGGCATTTCTATGATTCTTTTCTCCCAGATGAAGCAGCAGGCATCGGTCCGTAGAACCTATAAAAAAGAGATGGTTGTGGCGCGAAGTACTCTTGTGCACCTACGTAACTCGGCTCGCGCGCAACCCCGCCCCCTTATGTTATGGAAGAATTGAGCTTATTGCTGGGCTGGTTATTCAGAGCCTGCAATTGGCTGCCTGATTTCGTCCCGCGCGTCAGGGGTTACTGTGGCGTGGCTGAATGTAGAGCAGTCCGCTCATACAGCGTTTGATCAGTAGATTATTTAGAACTTCGGAAGATGGTCAAGGTAGCTTGCTTCCAAGCCACTGCACTAGATGCGCATGTAGTCGTAGTAGTCGGCCCAGAATACCTCTGTTCTATACTACTTCGGATGAATGGGGAATTACGTAGCTCTTTGATCTTCAGAAGAAGTCAGGCCTACGAGCTCTCTGTTTTATGGCAGAGATCTCTCCACACCAAGGAACCGAATCACAATGGATCGAAGCCAGAGCGGTGGGTGGGGAAGGTAGCTTGGGCTACGTAAAGTGAAGCAAGGAGCCAAGCGAGCGGAACAAGTGCCGGCCTAGCCCAATCTTCGTACACAGCAGCCAACGTCCCGGGGCGGGGCGCTCTGACGATGCGGAGAGCAAACGCGAGTTTGCTATTATGGACGGACGAAAAGCTGCAACAAGACGGGTGGCTACCTGCAGTGGGACCACGGCACGGGGGGATCAGGGGCAGGATGGACAGCTCGAAGAAAGCGCCTCATCGGAACAGTATATATAGAATTCCGGCCCGTTAAAGAAGAGGGAGCAAGAAAACTCCTGCGCTAACGCGCAACGGCTTTCGCGCAGCCGTTGCTTGTTGGGACAAAAGACTCCCTGCAAGAGGTACATTCCCTTACTTATACGAAGAGAGTCTACGGGCCTTGAAAGAAGCTTCGGCGAAGGAAGGGGTAGGTGTATAGAGGAGTAGCGATAAGAGGGCGAGTGACTGGTCAAGTCATGAAACTTAGTCATTTTGGTCAACATGGCTGCAAGTGGACTGGGTTTATTTGAACTGACTATGACAAAAGTCGTGGCTACTTCAAAAAAGAGCGACCCCCTATTCAAACCGAAAGAAGTACCTCACCTCACTTACGAAGAAGTAGTTGGAGCCGGGCTCCGAACTATTTCGGTTTGGTTTTGTTTCATACTTCTAAGAGCGGTCTTATCAAATAAGGGATCAGACCGCTCCTGGTGTTCGAACTAGTCATTAATGGTAGACTTCATTGGTACCCTTTCGGTATGCGTTGCGAACACTTTCATTTGGAGCGTCTCATCTTTTCTGGATAAGCGAAAATAGAACGGAATCGAATCAATGGTCCAACTACAGAACTTCTTCTTTTTCATTACTTCCGTGGTCGTGCCTCGTGGCACGGCAGCACCCGTACTATTGAAATGGTTCGTCAGTAGAGATGTTCCCACAGGTGCCCCTTCTTCCAATGGTACTATAATTCCTATTCCTATCCCATTATTCCCTTTTTTGGTATATCTACATTCCAGGAAATTCATACGCTCCATAGACAGAGCGAAAAGTGGAGTGTTGGTCAGAGCAAGTCGCCCTATTCTATTCCAAGACATAATTGGGAGAAGCTCATCCGAAACTAGAGCTAGAAACGCTTCATTTCGTTTCTTCGTTCCCGTTCTGCATTTCCTTCTTCTCGAATCCATGGGGGACTTGTCATATTTAGAATCTTTCTGCGGTGTGCTCTGTTTACTATTCTTTCGTACTCTCTTCTCTTTACCACGCGATAGGTCAGCGAAGCGTGAGCGGTTTTTATAAGGAAAGGCCAAACACTTCGGCCTAAGGGGAATGAGCAACGACGAAATGACAAGATGAGGTGCCCCGGGCACCCCCATTTAGAAAGAAGGGTCGAAGGTTTTGGGCCTGTAGCTTTCCCCGTCCCCCCTTCGTCGGGGGGTGCTTGTGTGGGTGGTGTGCCACCAGAAATCGGGCTTGAAGCTCTCGCCTTACCAACGAGCCGACTGCTGATGGCTGTTGGTCACGACTACTGCCAAAAAGCTCAAATGAAGATTCATATTTCACATGGAGGAGTGTGCATCTTTATGTTGGGTGTTCTTCTGTCGTGCGACCCGGCGGCTTATGTGCGACCTGTGGCCCACGCCTCCTATTTGTTCAGGGCGGGCGGCGTGAACTCTGATTCAATCCGGGTATTCAATCCCGCCGCTGAGATGCTCAGTTGACTCCTTAACCTTGATAGGAAGATGGCTTATTCCAAAATTCGTGCATAAGGGTAAGGAACTTAGGATGAACTAATGCGAATGGGTGTAAGCCTCGCTGCTCGGAAACACCCAGTGCTGACCACACTGAGAGACACGAAAGCGCAGGTAACGCCAGTTGGCGAAGTGGCGTTAAGCATCCCTAGCGGTACGAAAAGAGAGGTCGTGATGATATCATCTACGTCCGTACCGCTCCTCGTGGAGTAGATCCCGCATCCAACCAACCCTTTGACCAGGGAACGGGAGAATTCCCACTACCGCAGGCAGGCCAGCCGGGCCGTGAGCGCGGTGGGAACGGGCTTCCCAAAAGCCAGCCCGGGCCGGGGTCAGCATAGAATGAAGGGGACAGCCCTAATGTTGTGTTGGCAAAGCCAACTTCTTGTGTTGCGGGCGGAGAAAAGCGGACGTGGGGACTCGGGTCAGGGCGCAGCGTAACTAAGAGAGCCATTCCATTTAGGGCGAGACAGAATGGGCGGGCACGAGCGGTCTGGTGTCCGAGCCGATTGGTCAGACGACGACTACTTCACTTTTTTTAGTATTAGCCGCCTATCCCGGAATGGGATTGAATAGAAAGAACGCGAAGCGCTAGCGCTACGCTATAGGGTCGGTTTTTTAGGATAAGCTTGCTTCTTCACAAGCTTATCCCCCTCCGTTTCCTGTCCGTCTCGACCGGCAGCTGCTGGGTCTCCCCATCTCTCCTAAACTTCCCCCGGTCTTCGGCCCGAGCTGTATGAGGCAGAAACTCGTCCCACGTACGGTTCGGAGGCCGAGCCCCACCCCAGCAGTAATGGTGCGGCTTAGGTCAACTAACACGAAGAAGATACAGTTCACTCAACGATTGCCTTTGGGTTCCGAACTCCATATGGGGAAGGAGCGTTGTTGTTTGCGAGGTCTCGATCATTTACATGGACCCACTTCTCATTCCATTTGTGGGAATTTGATGATCTATAAACCGTCCCTAACGAACGATCGGCTCATGTTTGAGCATGATGAATCACTTCGTGCCGATCTGTTGCCAATAAACTTTCCGGCCTCATATGATCATGGAAAACTAGAATATTTTCTGCATCGGTGGATGAAGAATCGTGAACATAAGAATTTCTGGTTGACCATGTTCCCAGAAAAAAGATACTTTTCTTCCTTTCGAGAAACGACGAGCACGACTGAAGTGGCTATACATACAAATCCATTTACGGATCTATATGCTCCGATTGGAACTGGAAGTTTCAGAGCAGGCGGCTGGTATACCACCATAATGAAACTGCCTTTTATTTTTTGTATTCGGATAGGATTTCTGTTGGCTTCGTCGGGAGGCTCGCGTAGTTTGTTACGTCAGCTCCAAAAAGATAAGTTGCATTGGAATCGAGAAAGTTCCGTGGAGTTCATAATTGCATAAAAGGAGTCAAATCAAAGTAGTGGCTGAAACCGGAAGCAATAGAAGTGGCAAAGGCACGACACGAGAGACCAAGCCCGTAGGAGGGCCCGAATCCTATTTTTCATTCCTTTATTTGGCTGTAGCTTCATCAGAGGCCGAAGCTGACTCAGATTCTGCCAACGATCAAACTTCCATCACCAAAGCGTTTGATTGTAGGACTTTATAAGTTTATGTCACGCAGTCAGATGATGTTCGAGTGGAGGTGACCGAAGGGAGGCTAAAAAGCTAGATAATAGGGAGCGGCACTGGCCTTCTTCGTTTTCGGAGTCAGAATCTAAGAGAGAAGATATGATCGCCACTCCAACTTCAACTAGATATCCCTCTTCACTAGCTATAACAGCAGACTCAGGGAGTGCAGTTTCAAATAATACAGCTTGAAAACGAACTTGTCTGGAGAGCTAAAGTGCTTAACCCATTCAACTTCCTGCATGTAGAGGAACCGATAGCTCCATCATCTCCTCTTCCTTAAGAGGATGCAAAGTATACTTCTTCTTACCTCTATAGAAAGAGTTAGTCTTAGGCTTAGCGCGATGATCCATGTAATGATCATATAGCCACGGCCTGTCAAAAAGAATATGACCAGCATCCATTGGCACAATGTCAAAAAAGCTTCATCTTCAAAGTTCTTGCCCATAGTCAATTTAACCAAACATCGAATCTTTGACCCACTGCTGCTGCCTGCCGTAGAAGTACCAGGACAAGAACTGCACTCCATTTCGCACCTTCCCCTTATCACTCCTATCGGGGTTAGTGAAACCACCATCGGCTGCCTTGTTGCTTGTGGTAACTCCTCTCCTGCCTATTCACTCTTATTCTTCTTTCAAGCCTTATGCTAAGTGATAAGAAAAAAGAAGTAGGTTTCTATACCATACTCAGGTTTCGCAGCTCCAGCTGGACCATACCTTACCCTCTTTCCAAAGCCGTCAATCACATTAAGAATTCCTTTTCTTTAGATGCCTGTACCTCTTTCTTTTTACTCCGACTCGACTTCAAAGGCACAGTTGACTCGAGGTATGAAAGGATTGAATCCGCTCTTACTGTTATCGAACCGTCTGTTGTAAGAAGAAGGCCTTTGCCTTTGCATGAACTCCTGGCCTGGGCAAGAGAAAGAAGCTAGAAGTTACTTTGCTCCGCTCCCTTTTCAGGAAGACGAGGGTTGGACAAAAGGGATTAACTACTCTCTTTCCTTCGTTACTGGGTACGAAACTATAAGCTATGCTTCGATCTCTCACTCAAATGACATGCTAAAAGAGCTTTCCCTCCCCTACTTCAACTTCACTCTACATTCCTAGTTCTATGATTCGATCTCGAAAGAGTGAAATCTAGACCTTTGGCTTTATCCTTTATGGGTCTGGGCTCATTCTTGAAAGCAGCAACTCCTACACCTACCGCTACTTGACTTTAACAGAACAACTACCGATTCTCACCCTTAAGCCCCGAGCTGCCCTGATAGAAGACTTTGAATCATATAAGGTAGCAGCTAAGACTTCTACAGGTTTTCTAGCCGAGGAAAGCATTCCAATTGCATCGGTGGAGCTCCTTCTACTTCACCCTCGGTCAACCTCACCAAACACAAGCCCTGCTAAGCAAAAACGCAACAAACAGAATTGCGTAAGATAAGATAAGAAAAAACAAAAGCTAGCGGGTAGAGCCAAGACCTGTCATTCAAATCAATCTTCTTTCAGATCCTTCTCTTTCTCTTGGACTTTCGCTTTTATGGTAAGGCACTCTCCTGGTCTCATCCAGCAACCGTATCCATTCTATCTTTATCTATGTTCTGGAAAGAAGCACGTCATGGAAGCAGACACTTTTAAGTACCTAGAGAGATCTGGGAAGCGGGTTGAGTAAAGGCCTTAGAAAGGAAGAATATGGGGCACATTGACTAACGAGAGTGAACCTAAAGAAAGCACCTGGAGTCATAGTTGATTCGGAAAGCCTAGCGAGAATCCTCTTCTCTTTCCCGAAATAATTAGAATCGGAACTTCCGTTTGGATTGCAACCATGCCGGAAATAGGAGACATCTCAGCCACCCAGCGGGTGTTACAGAAAAGAATAGAGATGCAGGATGTAGCACAAGCAAAGCAGTTAAAGAAAGGGATTTTTCGATGCAGCGGCAGCGGGAACCCCTCAAGTAGTACACGGCGATACTGTTTAAGCAGAAAGCGGGGAGACTAGTAGGAAGGAGGACAAAGCAGCACAACCATGACAACCGGAGAAAGGACGGGTCAGAGCAACTACCTGACTGATCTGAGATGAAAAGGCAAGAAATTTGTTAGCTTTCTCGGCTTAACGACTCTTCGGCTTAAGGAGTTTACTACTTACAAGGCCTCTATTTCTTAAAAAAGACGAGATGAGATCCTGTGGCCGAAGTACCAAACCCAAAAAGAAAGAACGAGTTGAATCGGATTCTCGCTCAAAGCCTATTCTCGAGGCGCTCTTTCTCTTATAGCGGAATTCCCCTTCACTTGCCAAACCCTCTTCTTCCTGGTCCTATCGAACCAGACACTGAATACCTGGCCTTACCCAAGCCCAAGTCTAGTTTCGAATCTAGTCTCGGCATCAATCCGTGAAAGCCTTCAAGCTCAATCCCTTCCTTCTAGCCTTCCCCGCTCTTTGGGATAGCAGGAATACTAAAGATCGTGGCATGGCATCTCTCAGTTCCTTTAGCACAAGCCATTACTTAACTTAATTACTTATATAATATAGTCAATCCCTTCTCTTCCTCAAGCTAGTACCAAAAAGCCTATTCCGAAAGCCGTCTTTCAATGCCTGTGCCCCAAAAGAGGGCTAGGTTCAAGGGTACGCACCTAGTAGCTGCGAGCCTAAGATCAAAGGCAGTTCCAAAAACGAGTTCCCTATTTCCAACTTTATAAAGTCAAGTCTCAGTGCCAGTTGTAAGGTTAGGAAAGCCAGGTATGATGAAATCCTCTTTTCGAATAGGAATTGATTCGATGTTCTTATTATAATATGAAGATTCAACTGAATATACTGTTTTCAAGAAGGAATCGCCATCACCAGTGGAAGTTGAACCCGGCGATCTCTTCCTCCTGAAGTATGGAAAAAGGAAGAAAAACCAGTCAACCACAGGGAAGGAAAGACAAGAAGGAGGTATAGCTCAAGTTTCTTGCCTCTTCCTCAATCCAGTAGCGAGGTTTCAACGAGTTCTTTGTACGCGTGTAACGCCAGTGCCGATAGCCTCTTCCCAAAGCCGGAAGAAAGTATTTACAAGCATCAGCGAGCAAGCCAGGCAGAAAGCCCCTGTTCCCCACGGAAAGGTTCGATAGCCACTTCAAAGATAGAGTAAGGGCGGATACTCAAACCCTACTAATGAATTTCATAAGGCGGTTCAGACGTTTTATAAGACCTTTCTATCAGTGGTCCACTTTCATCCAGCTTGAAATAAACATCCCCGCCTCTCGTCTAACTCGAGTTGCTCCGCCCCTTTGGCAGTTAAAGTAGCTCGCTTCCAGAAGTAAGATCATATCATAAGGGAAGGTATGTTACGAGCAGAAGTTCTCTTGCTAGTGGAAGTCAGAGTAGCAAAGTGAGGACCGCATATAATAGGGGTGCGAAAGAAGATTCCCCAGAAGTTGTCCGGTTGGGAAAGCCAGAACTCTTGTAAACCCGCTTGATAAAGGGTAGTGGTAGGGACAGTCTCAGTACCACTAAAAGTGCGATAGTCCTTCAAGCAAGGGACTTGGGCAAACTAAGTCCTTACTCGTATTCCACCAACTACTCGTGTATCGTATAGAGCTTTTTCCTATCCTTTCCGCATAGACTTGCTTCGCACCTGTGTCCAAAGCAAGTTTGACTCAAGAGTCAGAATGATAAGGCATTTCGCAAGCTTGAATCCCTATAAAAAGTCCCTTAAAGCTTTAGCCTGAAAAGAAAAGTATGGTAACCTCCCCTCCAAACTATTCTAGGCCAGTTTCAGTCCCAGTGAGTGAGTCAGTCAATCCTAAAGCTAGCGCCCGCTCTCGCTCCAGTATACGTGTAGGGGAAGCACCAATGAAAGTGAACCTTTCTCGTTTCCTTTGCTCTTAGAACCGATTGGAAGGAAGGCAGTAGCTCCTCCTACATACGAGTAGGGAGATCCTGAACTAAGGTATGATTCTATTTGATTTTCCTTTGACAGACAAAGTTCTAGTAGCTTATTCCATTTGTAAGGTTCGATGAAATCTTCTTAGATTCATCCTTTCCCAGTTCTAGTTATTGTTGATTCAAGCTCTCATCTCAAGTAAGCAAAAGTAGGGAATTGAAAGAAGTGGGCTCGATCAAAATAGAGTTTGATCATATTCATTGCTTAACATTTCTAATCAATCAAGCCTCTCGCTTCAAAGCCCGTCCTTGTGTATCCTTCAACGTCTGTCCCAGCGAGAGTATGGTCCCGAACGAGAGAAGACCAACCAAGCCAGCCCACGAGCGCTATTGATGTTCGAAAAAAGTCTCAGTCCCAATTCGTTTTCGAGAGTCCCTGAAGCAAGGAAGCGTCTCTTTCCATAGCCCTTGGTTTTGACCCGTAAAGCTAGGAAGATTGCTTATGCGAGTAGGGCTTTAGCAGCTTTTTTAGATGTTATAGATAGCGGTTGAAGTTGAAACGGAAATCAAAGTATGTACGAGCGGAAGTTTTCATGCCAGCAAGTGCCTTTGTTTCGGGAAAGGCCAATACCCTTCTTGTAGTGTATAGTGGGGAATCCAGTTGAAGCTATACCGTAGTGGAGGTAGAGTTTAGTAGGCCTAGTTCCCTCCTTCCCATTTCATAACAAGTATAGCCAGCTCTATTGCAAGCCCGGACTTGTGTACCTGGAAAAAAGTCCAATAATAAGCTAGCAAACCAGCTCCTGTCATGTGCGATAGTCCCGGAAGTACGCCATAAAGTAGTAAGCCAGCTAAGAAGTTATGCTTTTAGTCCGTTAGTGATAGTAGGAATGCCATTCAGCCAGTAGGAATTCATTAGGTCTTCCAAGCGAAGGAGTAGCAATCCAAGCCAGTAGCACGCTTGTTAACACGTATGGGATATAGAATCTTTTTCCTAGTAGGACGGTCTCAGTCCCGAGAGCCAAGCTGAAGGTTGAAAGTCTTGAATCCGCTCTTCCTGATTCCAGTCTTCCCCTTTCTTGTCGGCAACTATGCTACGAGATTTTCATTGATCAGAAAGATTGTTGTACGTGATCACAGAAACTTCAGACCGATATGTCAGGGTAGAACACCCCCAATCTTTCGGGGGCACCCTCGTGGGTTCGTTTGATGTCACTTTGGGGCCCCTGAGACTCTCCTTTTCGGTGTAGAGAATCTCTCTTAGGAAAGAGCTAGAAGCAAGAAAGAAAGAGTAAGAAAGCTAAAGGCCACTAAACGTCCCTGCTACGGTTAACTTCACACTAAGCCACTCCACTCATAGAAGCAACTACATCAATCTCGACGTGAAACTCTCGCCGCTGGGATAAGATAAAGATTGCCTCTATCAATTCCTTCTTTACGAAAGAGGGAAAGCTCACTCCTCTCCTTCTCAGTCGAGCTGCTTTCACTCCTAAAAGCAACAGTGATCAACTATACGATACCACCAGACGTCTTTCCTTCTCCTAATTAGGTAAGTCTGGCTACTGATTAGCAAGATTCGCGGGGGAAGCGAAGTCACTAACTAGTCTTCATGAGCTTGTAAGGATCCCATGCGTGGATCAAGGAAAGGAATGAGGAGGAGAAGGGCAAAAGATGAAAAAGAGCTCTTCTTTTTAAGAACTAACCATGCATTCACAGTCGACTCAACAAGATGGGTCACGAGCTGCCTTAAGGCATGCCCTTACTAAACTGCTACCACTCCCGGCACACTTCCTATATTCCTGGGTCTACCCAGTGTCTTCAATCAGTCGTAGTAAACATCTGCCCTCCCCTTTCTTACTAGAGGTTGAATCAAATTGTAGTAAGGTAAGATAGAATTCTATAGTAAAAAAAGACTCGAACTTTCTTTGTGCTTTTTGTAGTACGAAAGGGTGGAGACGGGACGTCAAAAATGCCTTTTTGAACAGCAGCCGTAGCAAGGCCCACTATCAGATCAATTTAGTTAGAGGGCATGCCTCTAACGAGAGCTGTATTCAGAGTTGCTGGATCTTTGGTGAGAGGCGTGGAGCAGACCTCTCTCTTTGTGTAGGGCTTGCAATCGGTCTTCTGACTCGTTCATGTCATTCCGCTGGTCTAGGAGTGGCTCCCCCGCTTCGGGAGTCGCCGCCCTTATCTTATGGCGCAACTTGACCAGAATGAGCTAGCTGATAGAGCTGTTATGCCTACTTCCCAAGGCTTTTCTTAGTTCATCTCCTCCTCTTCCAAACCACAAATGCTATTCTGAAAGGATCTTATCTGGAGTCTCCTCCTCTCTGACCCCTGTCTAAGGCCGATCAAGATGAGGTCCTCTTTAGATTTAGATAAAGTCCCCAATGCCTAAATATCTAAACCCTATCCCAAAGCCTAAAGGCAGTTCTGAAGCCATGGATAGAAGTCTCAGGTAGGATACCCCCTCCACTTATGTCTGAGCCTCGAAGAGGAAAGAACAGTTCAGTCGATCACCAACTAATCTCCTTTTTTCTCCACTCCTCTATATCGCCTTGCGGTTGCGGGGCTCCCCCTCCTCTTAGAATGAAGACTCATACGCCTTTTTCACCCTTTCCTTCCAGCAATAGAAGAGAAGAAGAAAAAGTCAGTGTACCTGGCGTATACTCCTCTATCCAGGTGGACCAAAGGCGGCGGGAAGGCGTCTCCTTTTGACCACCTATCCTTCCCCTTAGGATCAGTCTTTGGAGGGCTTGGGATAACGGCAAGCAAATAGTCCTTTATGAATCCAGTAAACCGGATGGAAGAGATTAGCTGCCTAACCAAAGAGAAGTGAAGGGATTACTGCAGTTGATCAGAACAGGAAGAGGAAGGGCTAGAAGACCATCTTTCCACCAAGCCAATCGGTTTGATACCTACGATGCCCTCCAAAATGAACGCTTGCTTCTTCCTTCCCTTCCGGGTGGAAGAGCCAATCTAAAAAAGTTTGGATATGAGAAACATAGTCCTTAATGCCATCAATCCCCTATTTTTGTGACTGGCATTAAGGTCAGTTCGAGCGGATCAAGGATTCATGATGGAAGAAAACACTTCATGTGTTTTCTCGGGAGCTTGGTTAGCTCCCTTGCGTTGCTGAGCGTACTTTTGCGCTTAAGCGCGTTTCCGCAAAGGCACGGTTCTTGGCCTTTACGGTATAGGAACCGCCTCCTTGATCGTTTAATCTGGGTGTTTAAGTGTGATAGCTTAAGCCTGGATTTCTCGATTCTTGATTGACCACCAAGCGCCACGTCTCGCTCGCCCACGGCCTTCGGGCCCTCTAGGCTTGCGTTCGGTTGAGCGACCTTTTCTGTAAATCCACCAAACTCATTTTGTTATAATAGGAAAACATGATAAATAACATCTTTTCCGTCTTAGAACGGATTCGCTTGGCAGGCCTAACAAAAGGTCTTGGCGGCCTCTCTTAGAAGGGAGGCGGCGCATACTTGGGCTCTTCTCAAAAGCCCAATTATGCGTTTTTGGTCGTTTATCAAAGGAGCATTGCATTGCCTCAATCCATATTTGGAGGCAAATTAATCGCATCCGGAGGAAATCTGGTCCTATGTTCCTTGCCAAATATATCAAGGCCGTACAGTTACGGCTCATGTGGTATGTTGGCGGTGACAAGGATCAGTTCCCTGGTTCGTCGGTTTTTGTCTCGACTACCAGAAGTGGCATCCCTCGCTTCTTCCCTCCTAACTATAGGAGGAGACTGAAGAAAGGGAATTGTCCTGCGCTAGTCAGGTACTTGAATAGTATTTTGACCCTTTATAGGTTGATACTAATCAAGCCAAAAGGTAGCCTGGTCAAACCAGACACCATAATGATTCCTGGCTACCGCATGGGTCTTAGAGCTTGGGGTGTGGTCCTTGACATTCGAAAGAAAGCCAGGACTCTCCTTGATCTCTATACCCGTTCTGGTTTTAAGAATATACCCTTGCAGCTTGGTTTCCGGTTTAAGCCCGTTTGGGCGTCCGGTCCGAATACGTATTTAAAACCTTCCCTTGACATGAAAAGTACTGTCAAGGAGTTAGGTTCCCGTAGATTGAGTATTTGGCACACTCTGGGTAGTGTGCTTTTCCTCAATCGTACGGTTTACGCATCGGAAGGCCCTGTAGTACCAGATGAGAATGGTAAGCTTTTATTTCACACTTTGTGTCGAAGGCTTACCCGTCTCTATCTGAAAGACTTTCAGGGTCATATGCGGACAAGACCGGAAATGGGCCGATTTGGTACTAAAATGGAGCCTGCAGGTAAGGTCAGGGTCTTTGCAATAGGAAGTCCACTATTGCAATCGCTCTTACGCCCGTTGCATGACTGGTGTATGTCCGTCTTAAAGCTTTTGCCTACAGACGGTACATATAACCAGACTGCTCCGCTTTTAAGGTTACGGGGAAAACAGAAATTGTTCTCCTTTGACCTTAAGGCGGCTACGGACAGCTTACCTGTGGATATCAGTATAGCTCTCCTTATAGAAAGATTTGGGGAGGACCTGGCTCAAGCATGGCACATGATAATGAACGGAACTACATTTAGGGTTCATGACCCTAAGTGTATGAAGTTCTTTCGTGGCTATGTTTACAGGTTTACCAAAGGGCAACCACTAGGATATTCTTCCTCGTGGCCGGTCTTCACACTTACGCATCATGCGTTAGTGTGGCTTGCTGCAAGTAGGGTTAGGCCCGGCAGGGTTTTCCTCGACTACGCAATTCTAGGCGATGATATAGTTATCGCTGATGAATTGGTAGCTCAGGAGTATCTGAAGATCATAGATGATTGTGAGGTGAAAATCTCGAAAGAGAAGTCCCTCATTTCATCAAATGGTTCATGTGAATTCGCCAAACGCTTTATGACCAACAACGTTAGTGAGGATTTATCCCCACTATCGCTGAAGGTTATGAGGACTTTTGGCTTATTCACAATGCCCTCCGTCTATATCGATTGGGGAATAGATTATAAGACATCTATTCGCCTTCGAGGCGGAGGCTACCGATGTTACTCAGCATGTCACACTCTTCCGAAGAGTGCCAAATGGATGAGGCATTGGTTATGTTACCATTATGTGTGTCTTCAGAGATACCTGGGTGGCTTCCAAAAGTCTCCATCTGCTTTCGAGATGTTCCTCACTGCCCCGACCTAAAAGGCTTTAGATCCTTATAGGTTCGGTGTTGTGAGGTTCATGGTCTTTCATCACATGAGACCGGGGGATTTTAAAAAAGATAGATTCCCTTAGGTTCATGTACGATGAATGGGACCCTGGTCTTGCCGACTCTCTTTTTGAGGGTTGGGTAAGACAACATCTTGATTATGTCAAGTGGTACTTTATGGTAGCTATCGATAAAAAAAAAGGATTCATGATAATGAGACCATCCTTATAGCCCTATCATGATAGAGTTTCACATAGCAAGCCGAGAATCCCCTACCTTCTTATCTTTAAGGATATGAATCGACTAGCTCAACTGCTTATTAAACAGAATAGACTACTGCTCTTGTCTCTGACCTCGAAAAAGGATCCGGTTATGCTTCTAGCGGTGCTTAATAGCTCGGTGCTGCTGCTGGCCCAGGCTCGTAAGGAATGACACTCACTGGCAATTAGCACTGAAAATACATAAATAGAAAGTGGTATCCCAACTGTAACTGTAAAGGATTCAAAAGGGCTGGCCGGGATGTAAGAAAAAGAACTGCCTTCAACTTCAAGCACTTTTATATAGAAAGAAATGCATTCCTTGGAGCTAGTATTGAAACTATATCAATGGCATAAGGAACTGTAGTTGCAACTACAATTGTCACTGCAACTGCTTCGAAGGAAGGGCTAGAACTGGATGCGCGCTTACCTTCTTAAAAAAGGGTAAGATACTATCAAACCCCTCCCTCCCACAAGGGTACTAGAGGAAATGAAACTAGAAAGTACTGGGGCGGAGCTAAACAATGGAACTCCAACTTCCACTCAAAGGAAAACCCCAGAGAAGCCAGAAGAGAAAGAATCCAACACAGCATCTTGGATTAGAAATGGACTTTGGAAAGCTTCTTCCTCACCTCCACAGGAGTTTCTCCCACAGTTAGCCTCTTTCCCTCCCAAAAGAGAACCTCTGGCATAAGCAAGTTAAGGAGGATCTCCTTTGAAAAGGGTAGGAGGCTGGATAAGCTTTTTCGCCTGGAAATGAATGTATCCCAATGACTGGAAGGGCAAATTTGGCCGAGAAGAATGAATTTGAAAAAGAGGAGAAATCCTATTCCTGACTCGAAGGCAGAAAGAATCGAATTTTTGTGTAAAAGATTAGGACTTGCCTGCAACTGCATTCGCTCATATGGACCCCACCTATTCCGCCCTCGACTCCCCATATTCAAGCTCTAGCTCTTGATCCTTTCTCCTTGCAGACACAGATTGAGAGGGAGACTTATTGAAAGAAGTAAAGATTGATACTCAAAATAGGCAAATATACTGGCTTGTCTAATCTCCCAATCCCTCTATCGGTCGAGTAACTTAATCCCAAAACAATAGCAAGTCTTTTAAGGATGATGTCATAGCCCATCCCTCCTCCCGACTCTACTAAAGAAATCTGGCTTGCCTTTCTTACTGTCTTTCTCTTGCCTTGTTAATGTCTGAGGAGGGTTAATGCATCCTATTAATTAAGAATAGGAATAGAATAAGCTGCTAATTGACTGGGATTCATCCCTTCTTGATATGGCACTGCACTGACAAAGAAAGAAGCTAAAGGTCATTTCTTAAGGCACCTAAGAGCAGATTCTTGTCATGTGCAGCAGCTTGTATTCTTATAAAAAAAGGGTCCCACTTTCATGAAATACCAGGAATTTTTGAGAAATGCCATTTCCTTTTCTTACAATGTCCAAGGGTTTCCCCGAAAGAGAGAATGCGCTAGGGGACTGGACTGCAGTGCAAGTCATCGAATCAAATGCAATGATCACCGTCTTTTGAAACATTGGAAAGGGAAAGTCTGTAACACCAGATTCAATAGCAACTGGACTACTTTCCTTTTTTCTATGTGCATGGAATGGATATATTTTCACTAAATCTATTGCCCAAAACCATCCCGAAAGAAAAGCAAGAAGAAGTGGAGTACTTCCCTCTCTTCGGAAGATAAAGGTATGAATATTTATCATAGATGGAGAGCGCTGGTTGATGGTGAAGAAGATGCTCAGGCTTGCTTGCATGCATACAAACAAGATCTTGGATGATCGTCTCACGATCTGACAGTCAGTCATAGATATATATAAAGTATATAATAAGATAGAAGATCCCGCCTTTCGATAACTATATGCCATATAGCCATTTTCATAACCGGTAGTTTCCGTTGATGGTTATGTTCATCGGTCGGATCTGCTCCTTCTTTGAAAGGATCGGCCAGCAGACCTCCCTTATCTCCCTTGTCATAGCAACTATATTTATTCGATTGAATGTGATTCGCTGCTCTAATTCTGCTTTTGCGCGCTGCTGTTCTCTTGCTTGGTTAGTATGTCTTCGCTGACAGTCTAAACAAAGATTGTGTCGACAATAGAGCGGATACACGCGATTTCCCAACTTGGCAACTATGTAGACTTCTTCGCTCTAGAGAGCGCAGCTGTTAGGTGATTATGGCGTTCCTTACATGATCTATATCCTTTCATCAATAAAGAAAGGCTTGGAGATTGATTTCTTAGAAGCACTTTTTTCCTATCCATGTCTCTATATTTACTCGCAGAGACGGCCCGCTTTGGTCGACGTCACAGCTTTTCCTCTGCTCGAGCCCTCGCCTGTTCAACGCTAGTAACGTGGTCTTGGAGTACCTGATAAGCCTGCGGAGCCTCATTCAAATCTTCGTCAATCATCTGCTTAGTGCCACGAATTAACGAAGAGACATCCAGCATTTGCCTTAAGAGCTCTTTATGACGAGTTTCAACGAGACCACGATTCCCAAGCGTGTCAAGACACTGTTCACCTGTGCCTCTTCACGTGAGACTTAAAGCATTCAAACATTGCAAGAGAGAAATCAGGCTTCAATTGAGTGGTCACGCGGGAGGGACTGACTAGCCCGCTGTCAACCAGCTCTGAAGGTTGCAAAGCCTTTAGAGTGCCCCTGAACGGAAGGAAGGAAAGACAGAGATCACTCTATCCTAGCTACCGGGGAAGGAGAGAGGAAGTAGCAATAGTCGAAGTCAAAGTGGAAGGAGAGCCCAATTCGAGTATTAGGCGAACTTTCACTCAAGCTTGAGTCTTCGCTTGATTGGGTACTCGTCTATCGCGCTTAGAATAGAGGATAGGATACATCCCTTTGGCGTCTGGGTTAGGTTTGGCTAAGCAAGGCGCGTCAGCGTGCGCTTTGCGCCTTACTCAGCCAAACCAAGCCGAAGCGCTCATGCGCGAAGCGAGAGGCCTTAGCGCGCACAAGCGCGTTGCTTCTGCTAAGCTTATATATAATATATTCTTAGTCGCTGTATATCTAGCCTCGCATCAAAGGTCCTTGCTTCTGCTAGAGCGTAGCGAGCTAAGGCCTTGCTTCCGCCTTACTAGATGGGGCGCTTACGTTTTTCAGCTTTTTTTGTCAAAAAAATCTTAGAGTTCACCAACGAGTTCAGTCGTGTTGCGTAACGAGTCTACAATGGATCTCGATCGCTTACGATTGTGCGTGGAATTCCCCAAAACTTAACAACGTGTTTGATGAATAAGTGAGCCATCTCTTCAGCCGTACAATTCTTAGGGGCTGGGATGAATGTAGCATACTTATATAAGATGTCCACCACAACTAAGATGGATCCACACTCCTCCATCTTTGGCAAGCTTGAGATTCAATCAATCGACAAGCTCTCAAAAGGTTTGCTCGGCACGGGAAAGGGTTCCAACAATCCTATGTATGGGTTTGGCCAGCGAGACCTTTTACTCCTCCGACTCGGGGTGTACTACCCGAAAGTCTTGTTCAACATAATCAAACATTTTTGGCCTGTAATACCCCCAGGGCTTGGATGCGGTGCATCCCCGGAGGGCCCGCCCCCTGTAGTAGTAATTGTGTCATTAAACTCTCTCTTTCAGGACTTAAGGAGTTCCTTCCTTAAGTCCCCAAACTTAGGCACATACATTTCGATTTCCTTTAGTTTTGCGAACAAAAGTCCATCTTTGATCCAGAATCGCCGAGTCTTGCCCTCCGTGGCCAGGTGCATTAAGCTCTTTGCTAGGGGGTCCTTCTCCAACCCCTCTCGTATGCGATCGCGTAAGGTACTCTCAACCAAACCCCTTGGGCTACGTAAAGTGAAGCCAGCAAGGCGCTAAGGCGGAAGCTTCCGCCTTAGCGCACAAGCGCTCTAATCTTAAGGCTTCATCAAGGCAAACGCGCGCTTGTGCGCGAAGCGAAAGCTACGCGCGTTCCTTCAGCTCCTTTCGCGCAACGCCCCATCTAGTCTAGTAAGGCTCTCGCAAAGCGCACGCCCCCTATCTATAAAGGTCAGGCGCATGCTTTTGCTTCCGCTTATTAGAAAAAGCCTTTTGAAGCTGGGTGATGAGATTTGCGGCCCAGGTGTCGAGGTAGTGTGCAAAACTTGTTCGTGAGACCCTCGTGACATAGGCATAGAACTTGATAGATGTTTTATTATATTCATATCGATTCATGCATTGGCATTGCACGCTAAGTCCCCAATCACTCGTTCAGATCTCGTATGCCATGATGAGGAACCTATGCCTCTGTCCATTTCATTTGGGGGATTGAGATGAGACTATAGCGTCTTCCTCTAAAAAGGAAAAGATCATGAAAGTCTTGTTACCGTTATCTTTATGTATATGTCGTGTATAGCATAGCTTCTTTGATGGTACTTTACAAAAGTAGAGACTCGTGGTTTCGACCAAATCCTTTTCCTCTTATCACGTCACTCCTCCCCGTGATCATTTTCAGGTTTTGGAGTTTCCTAGACGATGCAGGGGACGATGAAGATTTCGTTTTGGAGACGTTCTTACCGGACATACCAGCTGGCATCAAATCTATAAATGAGGAATTGTCGGGAGGGGGGCTCGACAGGATCAAGGGTCGAAACAAGAAAGAAAGAAATCGAATAAATAGAAAGTCCCTACCCGAAGTAGTCAACTCAATAGACAGCTAGGCTAAAGCAAGGGAAGTCTGAAGGGAAGGTGGGATCATGCTCCTCTGCTTTTAGCGATGATTCCTGTATCTCTTGCTCGCTTCTAGGGACTTTAGCTCGACTGCTAGGCCGACTCGCCCTATAGAGAATTCATGGTTAAGGAGAGGGAGAAGGTCGTGTGCCTCTTTTTAAGATTCATAAGAACATAGGGGAACAATATCTGATTGATTCTTGCTTCACCCGCCTAACCGTCGGATCCACTTCTCCTCATTCAGGCATACCATACACTGACTTACAGGCTTACAGGCGAGTTGGTTTCGGCTTTATGGACCAGTACTTGATCGGATCCTCGGCTGGGCCGGCTTATTCCAACACTGCCTTGCCGCGATTGGTGTTGCGGCTAGTTCCGACGACCATTCAGGGTGACCCCCTACCTGGCGCGCCAAAAAGGAATGTTGACCCGATTCCTTGGGTTTGAGCACGCGCGGCGGGGTGTGCACGTGCTTCCGCTACGTTTGGGTCGACTCCTAGCACCCGGATCGACAGACAGCCGGTCGACCAGGTCGCTACGCGTAGCCTTTAAGAGCGGGGGTCCCACCCGGAGTAAGGCGGGAGAAAGTGAACCGTAGGTCTGAGCTAGGGGTCACGAATACTGAACTGGTCGGAACAAGGACAAGGCTTAAGAATATGAAAGATAGGCTTCAAATCAAAGTACTCAATGTATTTCAAACTTAACAGTACTAAGCATCCACACATATGAGCAATCGAAGAAAAGAAATACTGGGACTAGCCCAAAATCCTTAGCGAGCGAAAGCTCGGGACAACAAGACTCGGGGAGCAAGAGCTCGAGACTCGAACGAAACAAAACTGGAAAAAGGAAAAACCTAAAGAGCACATTTGGAGGCAGGGCCTCTGAGCCGGTGCGAGCAAAAGCTATGAAGCTGCTAGCGTCGCAAGAAGGAACCAACTGCAGGGCTGCTCAGCAATTTGGAGGCGTCGGTGAGCGGTTTACTTAGTATTTGCGCTTTAGCTTTAGTCAGACATTATCTTTAAGAAAAAACTCCGAGTGAAGGCGGCTGCTTTGCTTCTCGATAGCCGGATTGATTTGACCTTTCGACCAAAAAGACAGGATTGGATGCGATTCTCTCTTTCCGGGCTTCCGCCAGTAGTACTTGTGAAGCTGCGAGAGTGACTAGAGAAATGGGAAGTCTCATTCCATTCCCTGAAATAGTATCCTTCGGCTCAGGACAGGTGCTGAAAGCAAGAAAGAGTTTCTTTCTCTTATAGTAAGAGAGAGATTGTGATAACAAAACGAAACTGCGATTCAGGGATTAGAAGATTAGAAAGTACTCGAAGCCTGAACCCACGAGAAAGAAGGAAGCGGCAAGGAGCTTTCAAGCCGGGAGGAGAGCCAGGAAAACTAGACTGAAGCTTCAAAACAGTGATGGCTTATAAGTCAGGCGAGCTTTAGTTAGGAAGGAGATATAACAAGTGTGCCGGGGGTTAGTAAGAGAAGTAACTGAGTGCAAAGAGTTGGGAGACCGACCTCCCCCAAAAAGCGGAAAGAAAGAATGACGTCAAAAAGGATAGCATAGTGCGCTGGAGGAGAAGGTACCCAGAGGGTAGGAACCCTCTAAAAGAGAAAGATAAATGAAAGGAATAGAACGATGTCAGATAAGCTTCGATGGAGATGCCAGTAGAGTGATTGAAAGCAGTAACAGAAAGAAAGAAGCTCTCTTCTCCATCTTGCCTGCTGCTATCGGTACTGTAAGCTATGCTAGTTACCATCGATAGCTTATATAGCTTAAGATAAGAATCTAGGGAAGGTTCATAGCGCTTCTTTCCTTTGCGAGAAGTTTAATTCAAGTCCAACTCTGGCGCTATTCAGTCTAGTCAGCGAAGTAGAGTCTGTAAGGTCTGTTCGATTAGCGTAGCTTGGGGCTTCCCCATCCCTCTCCTTGCGCTCCGAAACCACTTTGAAATTGAGCTCTTCCGCTTCGTTGTCGTGGATCTCTTCAAAAGCGGTTTCCTACCATACTATGAAGGCATTAGGAAAGCTCATCTGAGACCCCTAAAGGTAAAGGGGCTTTTGCCTCTTGAAAGAAAGAATCGTCCTTCTTCCTTTCATTCCACCCCTGCTCTTTCCCTCAAAAGGAGAGAGAGAATGGGATCAAGACTCAGTCAGAATGGGAACTCCTTGCTCCCTACTCTATCTAATATAGAATAGAATTGGAATCAATGCTCTTATTTCCTGCCGTTCTTGAGACTTAACCTCTTTTTCGAATTACTTTCCGCGACTCCCCTGATAGTCAAGTGGCATTCAGCCTATGAAAAAGAGTATGCCTGGCCCGAGTCAAGTTGGAGTTTGAAGTCCGTAGGTCATCTTAATGAAAATACGAAATTTTCGATTTGGAGATTCGTTGTTCTTGCGAAAAGAGGTGGGGGATTATAGGTTTCGGCTGTTCCTTCCGCCCCTAAGGTCTTTCTCTTTTGCCTAGGTACTGCTCTACGGAAATCAATATCGAATAGAACGAGTTCTGGTTCTCCAATCCAGCTACCCCAACAACTCCTTATTCAAAAATGGGCATTCATCCGTGGAGTGGCCAATGGGCAACTTCTTTCCCTTTTAAGGCCTCTTCTCAAGAGAGGTTGGGCTGGTAAATTCATACCTGAAGAAGAAGGACCGAGGGTGCTTTGGAGGGTAAGGTACCGATCAGATCAAGGAATTGCGTAAATAATGCGGCTTGAGCGGCCACTCTTTCCCCGCCGTGCGCAAGACTCAGGAAGTCATTTTCATTTGGCAGTCTCGTATATAATAATATAATAATGCTTTCTTTTTAGTTTTTCGTATAAAATCTAAAGGAAAGGCTGCATTTAGGAGTGATCCTCTTTCAAGACTGAAAGGAGATTTTCGATGTACTTGATTGTATTTTAGTCGAGATTGGGTTGGTGTTCAGTCTACTTGAGTAGAAGATCAAAATCATGCTTTGGATTCAACGCCCAAGGACTCCCATTTCTTTCTTGGTTGGACCAACCCAACCGGCAATTTCCGACAAGTCCCGCGGAGCTGATGACCACGGGCGGAACCAATGTATACTATTTTCCACATGAATGGAGATTTCTCTTTTTCTTACTCAATATATCTTGAGTATGGGCTTAGGCTGCTTGTCCTTGGCCATTCTCGTGGCTTTTCGCGCTGGACGATTACGTGGCTTAACTACAGAAAACATGGAAGAACGCTTGGGAGACTTGGCGTTCGACTCTGTCAAGGAGCAAATTTGCAATAAGCTGCAAACTTTGTAAAATCTCTCATTTAATATGCCTAACGGCCAAGATTTGAGATTACCGGGAAGGTTGACTATGCAGCAGGTTGCTGCACACATACACCTAGATGTGGAAGATCTAGCTGTTCTTCAAAATATATACGAAGATCTAGTCAACCACGGTCTACTAAGCCCCTACTTTCTGCAAGCTCTTGAGTATGTTCAAAATTTCGGGGGTATGTAGGACTCTGGTTCTGGTTATTGGCAAGAACTTATTGAATCAATCGTTTGGGCTCATCAAAAATGAGGTCGGGGTGGCTGGTGGTTTCTTGATGGGCTTTTTCTTCTTTCTTTTTGACGTGGCAGGGCTTCGCAGGGCGAGCGCATCCGATTCTTGAGTCCTGTCCTAAACAACTTCCCGTTCCGTTGCTGAAAGATAGATGCTGATAACGTTTCTAAATGAGATTGACTTCATGGGATATGCTGGATAGAAAGATGCTATTTGCTGCTATTCTATCTATTTGTGCATCAAGTTCGAAGAAGATATCAATCTATAATGAAGAAATTATAGTAGCTCGTTGTTTTATAGGCTTTATCATATTCAGTCGGAAGAGTTTAGGTCAGACTTTCAAAGCGACTCTCGACGGGAGAATCGAGGCTATTCAGGAAGAATTGCAGCAATTCCCCAATCCTAACGAAGTAGTTCCTCCGGAATCCAATGAACAACAACGATTACTTAGGAGCAGCTTGCGAATTTGTGGCACCGTATTAGAATCATTACCAACGGCACGCTGCACGCCCAAGTGCGAAAAGACAGTGCAAGCTTTGTTATGCCGAAACCTCAATGTCAAGTCAGCAACACTTCTAAATGCCACTTCTTCCCGTCGCATCCGTCTTCAGGACGATATAGTCACAGGCTTTCACTTCTCCGTTTGTGAAAGATTTTTCCCGGGGTGTACGTTGAAAGCTTCTATCGTAGAACTAATTCGAGAGGGCTTGGTGGTCTTAAGAATGGTTCGGGCACAGTGCGCTTTTTGATATTCTAATAAGTAACAGGAAACCCATGAAAACACTCTATAATAACTTACTCTCAGTATACTTTCGCCTTTATTTCCTGTTTTTAACAGATTATAATGCTTTTTATTTGTTGGTTTTCTTCTCTCCCTGTAGTCAGATTATTCTCTATGAAAAAGAGAATAATCTGATTTTACATAGTTCGTTTTCTTTTTTTATTCTAGTAATCAAAGCGCTATTTAGCTATCTTTTAATGGAGAACGAGCTCTTAAAGGCAGTTCTACCATTCTTGCCTTCAACGTCGGGCAGTATGCTTACTGGTGGATCCAGTCTTCCCCCTGGGGCTGGGCCTTCTGAGAATGCATTTCTCACTCTGGATGCGCAAAGCGAAGAGGACCGCCCAGACGCGAATCACTATCCTTCCGGGTCCTCACAAGAGGCACATCAGGAAGGCCGGCCGGGATCCTCTCATCTCGCCCCACAGCAGCGCGAGGTGTATACAAGGAAGCTCTTGTCCGTACTTGAAAACCATCTTAAACGGTACTTAAAGAAGAAAGATAAAATAGAGAAATTTCCTCTTTTAAACGACTATCCAGAAGATAATTTACAAAATCTCGCTCAAGATATAGCTCATAAAACGCTGTCCATAGACGTTTTGGAGGATTTTGAAATCAAAGATTATGCCGAAAATTGACGTTTGTTTAAACCCACTTCTTCTGTATTCGATGCCCATTTTTATTATCTTTTTAGATGAGGATGACTAAAAGAGAAGAGTTTTGTGCATCTTTTCGTATCCGTTTTCCGATCTGCAGCTCAAATGGTCTCTTATGAAGTCTCTTTGGTTATTTATGAAGTCTCGTTTATTGCATGGAATGGAGTTTCTACTATTTCGACCCAAACCACACCTCTGTGCGCCCTGGCCGGGCTGACAGGTTTTTGGCGCCAAAAAGTGAGGGAGAGAGAGAAATCTCTCGTTAGGTCTTGGTATGGTTGCCGCGGGTTGTCGTCGGCCCGACGGACTTTGGGAGAAGAACCCCCGGATGTAGTCTGAATTTTTGTCGAGGACGAACCGGGTTACCAAAGTTACGATCAGAAAGGTTGTTTTCCAGACCCGCATCTGGAGAGGCTGGTTCGAGTCCAGTTCGTAACAAGGCTTTAAAGATAGAATTTCTTGACGGTTTGAAGCTAGCTTTTTATTGAGGTTAGAAAATTCCACTTAAATTTGTTAAGCATGTGAAAAAGGATCCCCCTTAAGGATTCCTCAACTGAAGAAATGGATTGTCTGGGTTGCTGCTCACCAAGCTTGAGATCGGTTCTTACGTCGATCAGGTTACCGGCTTTAAAAAGCACTACTGGGCCCGCGGCTTCTCGAAGCCAATCTCGCACTTGACACGCTGAAAGCAAGAAAGACTTGGTTTTCTTCATTTCCGCTCTGAGAGGATGCCTACCGGGGACCGGCTCTATGAGAGCACCTTTTGGCGGTGGTTTCTCGATGCTTGCTACTATCTGACTTGAATGAAGAAAGACAGTAAACCAGAAGCTTTTTCTTCTTCTCTTACGATATTTCTAGTTAGTGCTCCGTGAGAACATACTTGGATATTCGTAGACGAAATTCCTTTCTGCTTCTGGGGTGAACTTGTTCCATTGCCCGATTCAAGGAAAGAAACCTGCTTGCCGGCGGCGCAATTTCGTGGAAGAGTGAGAAAGGGGAAGTTGTAGGAATAGCCGATTCGTAGCTAGGGGGCGCCCACACGGGATAGGTCGGGCGAGTCAGCTCTGATTCAACTAGAGCCCGTGAGCCTTTATACTTGGCATGTCTGCTCTGACTTCCGAGACTAAGTGTGCGGGTTCCCACCTGAGGGCAGTCGAGACTTCTATCCCTAGGCAGCACTTCTATAGGCAGACCCTTCCTGACATTACATCTAGAGTCTTATGGTAAATGTTCGCAGGAAATCTCCACATCTGTAGAGAGAGAGCTTTCCTATCGTACCCTTAAAGAAGGTCCATCCTTATCCTTACACGAAACCTAGATAAAGTTTTGTTTGACTTTTCGAGAAGAATTCAGTTTACGGAAGTAAGGGAATGGGTGAGATAATACTTTACGAGAAAAAGAGTGGTTTTCCCATTTTTTTTATCATGTCTTTCGGTATAGATAGGATAGATATAGGGGAAGGAGGTTTAGAACGATAGATGTTTTTTTCCTAAAGAGGATTAGGAATGTAGTTGTACTTTTACACTGAACACCAACCCAATCTCGACAACTACAAGCACCTACATCTCCTTCGGACCCTGACGTGAACGTACGCTTTGTCATTAGAGTGTTCTAACCTGAGAAAGCTTTTACTCAAGCAAAGACGAATCCTTTTTCTAGGCTTTCTTCTCCTTATGAGATTTCCGTATCAGAGCGGTGTCGTACTTTATTTATGTTGATTGATAGCACAGGAAAGACAACTCCGCCTTCTCCTTTGATTAGTTAGAGGACTTCCTTTTAGCTTTAGCTCTAAGACTAGGGATGTTGGTGGGAAAGACAGCAAAGCTCAAATTCCACTGCACTCTTAGAAAAAGAACATCGAGCTCCTTGTAAGGCTTGTTCTCTTTCCATACGGACGGCCGATCGTTCCCCTTCCTCTGGGAAAACTAGCAAATAGCATTTCCCTGTAAGTGGCATGTAAAAAAGGATAAATAAGAGAAAACAGAAGAAAGAAAGACCGATCGAGGAAAGGCTTAGAATCAATGCTTTGACCGGTAATGTCGAATCTAAGAATGTCTTGTGCCTTCTCCGGGGCCCCAGTCATTCTTACTGACTTAGCGAATTCAATTCTTTCTAATGGGATGCCCTTTTCTAATGATAATGAAATGCCTACCTTTCTAATGAGATGTGATCTGTCTAGGGCTAGCTGAACTAAGCCTCATCTGAGGAGGAAAGATTTGCTGCTTGATGACTTCTTTTTCAAACCTTGCTTTCCCACCTTAACTTAAGTTAAGGCCTTTTCACTTTAGAGATGCGATTTGAAAGAAGAGGTTCTATCACACCATCCCTTCCTCTAATGAATCAGATCCCATCAGCTAACTCGAGACAACTTTCCGAAATTCCATCAGATCCAATCGGAAGGGCTTGGCGAAAATGTAAAGGATTACGGAAGTCCTCCTCCCCCTCCGCTTCGATTAGAAAAGAAAGTTAGGGCTTCTTTAGCGTGTACATGAAAGCAAGGCTAGCAACTAGTGACAGCCGGTCAAAATGGATCCCCAGAGTCAACATGACAGAAAGGTAAACCCCTGCTTATCCGTCCATCGGACACAGGGGGTTACGGCATCATGAATCATTTCAAATGCAGATGGAATAGTCAGGCTTTCAAGCTGATAGGGAATCTGACCTTAGTGGGCCCGACACCAATTAGCACGGAGGATAAGAGCCGGAAAAGTCTTCCAACTAACAACTGTTTTGATTGGAAAGGGGAGAAAAGGGACTATTCAAGCATTCGTTCCAGCCAACCAACAATCAAGTCTGGTCCTTCGGGTGACGAGTACGGACATTCAGGGTAGACGGAAGAAGTAAATAAAGGAGCACTTCCAATAGTGCCAGCTAGACTCCCCAACTGACCGGCTTTTCTGCCTCGAACGAGACTTGATCCCCTTTAATTTGAGAAGGCATCTCGGCTTGCTTTACTAGCTGACTACTATCTTATTATAAGACATCCCGTAAGAAAGAAGGAAGGAAAGGTTCTTTCTTAAAAAGAATGCCAGCCGGCCGATGTCAAACTGTACTCCGAGTGTGAAAGATCCGATTCTGGGCAATTAAGAAGTGACAAGATCCGAGTGAAAGAGACCTGGCTTGGCCGGCCAGGAAGGATCTTTTTGAAAGCATACGTACCGGCTTGCGACCGAGGAACTGCTACCAAGCATGAACTCTAATGCATTCAACAAAGGATTTCCTCTTCCCGGGTCTACTAAGACTCATTCATATGGTATTCCATCCCTCATTGACAGGAATTGCTACTTGAACTAGAAAGCACAGATCGGCTACTGTCGATAAAAAGCAGACATGACGGACTGACTGAGAGCAGGGAGAGAAGGAAGTTGATTGACAGACCGAAGACAAGCCCTTATAGCGCAATTAATCCACAACAAAAATTCAAGACAGCCCGCCCTTAGCTCAACAAACCGTTACGCTCCTTCGAAAACTTTTTGACTGCCTTTTCGCCTAGCCCGGTATTCTTGCAACAGACCATTGCCAATTCCAATGAAAGCTGGGTAAGCCAAGTGCCATGGAACTGATTGACCCATATATATAAGCTGCCCTTAGCTGATTATTGGCTTTAAGGCCAAAACGCCATATCCGATTTCCGACATGAAATAAAAAAGGAAGGCAGTGGCCGTTTACATTCACTCACTAAAGAGGATGGCACTTGGGATCTTAGCAGAGGATATCTGGTAACTTCGAATGTCCTAGATAATATAGTTAACAGTGGGTTTCCCTTTCATCTAAAGAAGATCGAGTTGTCTGAACTTAAGGAAGGCAAAACTCAAAGTGCCCCTATGACTCTGGTTCTAGTGAAAGCGATGAAAGTATAGCTGTGCTCCAGTTTTTCGGGTAAAGGTTCTACGGTGAAGAGCCCGGTCAAGGCTACCTTATTAAAGAGAACATTCGGGACCTATGGTAATCTCGTCCTTAGTTGCCGAATCTAATGGAGGTTTAAATCCGACGGATCCACCGTAATTTGCAGGTAAAATGAGGCCTCGACGGAGATGATGGATGGGAACTCCTACTCTGACTATAGTTGCGATCTCTAAGCGGGATTTTCAGTCATCTATCCCTTTTCTTTCCCTAGCGAGTGAAGAAGGAGTGGATGTTTTGAACGAGTGTTGAGCGAGTGAAGTGCCCCATAAAGAAGGGCGAGCTATATGTATAAATTCCGTGAGCAGCGATTTCACTTCAGGTTCCAAGTGCATCCAGCAGGAATTGAACCTACTCCATTTTCCCAATGTTGAGTTGGGCGCTTTCACCATGAAGCCATGGATGCAGAGAGAATCATCATCTATCTCTGCGAGTGACTAGGTTTTGGTATTCCTTCTCGAGCTTCTATTTCTTCCGTTAAGGGAGATTCGGGAAAAGACGGAATAGGAAGACGTGTTTCCAGAACGAACAAGATACGGGTTGAGAAGGGGAGTTTGCAAAGTTGGACAAGATTGGAATGGGCATAGGAACATGTATTGATGTACCAGATCGGCTAATGCTCCCAGGTTGATGCGATGTATTCCACCAGTTGACTGGAGACTTAATTATTGGTATATCGATGGGTCCAGCACGGATTGAAATAGGAGCCGGTTCGACAGGAAGCTTTTGAAAACGCAGTGCACCCAGGTAAATAAGGAACGAGATGAATACGGAGGTTAAACGAGCATCCCACACCCGAAAGGTGCCCCACATAGGTCTTCCCCGAAACCCCCACTAACTAAGGTAAACAACGTAGAAAAAGCACCCATTTCTGTACCGGTTCCGGAATAGCGAAGATAAAGGGGATGTTTTGTTAATGGGAACAAGAAACTGTTTATAGCCGTTACGATATATACAAGTATACTCATCCGAGCCGCAGGAACATGTACATTTGGAATACGAGAATTTCCACCTTGTTGAAGATCTGGTGGTGCTACCCGAATACTTAAATGAATAGCCATCGCAATTAAGAACAACCGAGATACAATGAGAATTTGCGCGTAGCTTCTGGTCTTTGACATAAAGAAAGAAGGTTGGAATAACGAAACTGACATCTGAGAATGAATTTGATCCTAGCTAGTGGAACAAGAAAGACATGGATGTCTATTCAGCAATCAAAGGATTTCGCATGCTTACCAGGAATTCCCCTTGTTTTTGCTCCGCGCGTGCGTGGCACTCCTTGCTTGCGGAGCGGCATACCGGAAAATCTAAAAGTACTGTGCCAGGAACAGAGGAGAGGACTTCCTTCGGATCTCCATAATCCGTCTGACCATGCTTACGCTAGCTAAACAATGCTCTTTTGATAACCTACCGAAGACGCAAAGCTGGGCCTTCTGACAAAGACCCAACATGCGTCTTATCTACCCTAAAAAGTTCATATTCTGTCAGAATTTGATATATATAGTAAGAGCGTGGACCATGCTTAAAGAAGTCTTTTTGAATATCTGCGATTATCCCAATTTCATGCAATTCCGCTTCTGAGAAGGAATCATCTAATTCCTTCAGAAGTTCTTTTCTCGTTTCCTCAAAAAAGAAAGAAAGGCATCATCAGGGTCTGATTGGCCGTATTGTTCTAAGAGGTAGGGATGCGCAGAGAGAATAGCGTGAAAGCACATATAACACTCGTGTTTCTTTTCGATGAGCTGGAGGTAGCTCGATTCGAAGTCCAGCTTCCAGGCATAATCCCCCTGAGAGGTCGCTTGAGAGAGATTTGCTCACATCCTCCCAATATTCGCCAGGAT